>PNEQ01105544.1:0-30907 GCA_003012365.1 Medauroidea extradentata | reverse complement strand
TTAAGCCATACGTGCTTTTCTTGATTTGTTAATGTACCGTATTGGTTAATTTACATGCACCAAATACTCATTGTGCAAAGCATTTATTGTTATCAAATCTACTGATCAAGGTATTAAAAAAATATTTTTTTGGAATTATCATAATTTTATCTACTAGACATAACTCATTTCATAAAGTTTAATATACAGAGGCTCTCATGCTCCAAATTTAAAATTAAATTAATTGTTTGTATGGTATATTAATTATCTTTAATGTGAAGTGTTGGGGAAAGGAGGCTCGGCCCTTTCTCTGATCTATAATAAGGAGCACCGATCAACAACTTGTGTCCACGTTAGTACTGTTTTCCCCTTTCTTTGCTTGGCTGGCCTAGGAGCTGTCTTGATAGGTTTACCCTATTGGTTTACCCTTCATGGACCTCCTAGGTTGGTTGGTAAAGTTTGGGGATGTTCCACCCAGCCAGTACATGTTTAGAAACATTTATATGCAAAATGTTACTAATAATTCATCTACCGGCAAACTGAAAATATGACATCGCTTTATTTAATGTAAGTATTTTTATCTAAACATTTACAGAGCGTGCATAAGTATAAGAAAAAATACCATCAATGAAAGCAAATAATAACATTGCAAAATTGACCCACATAATTTAGTAATTTTACCTTATATTATAGCTGGCTCAAAACTTTATAGACGGTAGTTCCTGTAATTCTAATTGGCCGGCATAAAATATTCAAATAGATAACTGCTCCTACAGAGACTGGGTACCAGACCTCTAAAATGTTTTGCTGCATGTTACGAGAATTCTTTTCCTACGAATTTGTTTCACAAATTCTCTATACATTTGAATTTTATTGTGTCTGATGTCTGCACTATTATTCCCTCTTCCCCTTCTGTTTTAGAATTTAGTAGTTGATACTGAGTGAGCAGCATTTCGCGATTCAACTGACATTGTTGCCTCGTATTTTATTTGGCATTTTCATTGGACCTAATTCTGAGTAATTCTATTGAAATAGATAACAATGATTAATATTGCGTATGGGTGTACGAGTAAGGAACGGCAAACTATAAAAAATTAATTTCCACCGAAGTTTAGTAATTTTAATATTAGTGTCTGCTGCATTCAAAAGAATTTTTATTAGAGTGGAAAAGTATAATTTAACAGTTTACACTGCCTTGACTATTTCTTTCCATGCTGATATCCCCATCAGAACTGTATTGTCGGCAAACGAAAGCACAAAAGAAGTTTTATTTCTTTTCATGTTTTTATAATTCGCGTGTTCGCGCGCTGTGTTCTCCTTCCTTAACCAGGACTGAGTTCTCCAAAAGAGAACCAAGCCACAAAGTAATTTATTTTGAGATAATCGTACCAATCAGAAGACGGTTGGAAGTAAATCATAGACAGTGAACAATCATAAAAAAATTATTCTTAAAGAAAAATAAAGGTCCATAAAAAGCTGTTTTCGCAAAGGTTTGCTATACACAGTAACCGAGTGAATGGTAAATGGTTTTAGAAACGGGAAAAAAGGACTGCAGAAATTCCACGAGTAAGAAAAAAACCAGTTTCACATTACATCATAACTCATAATTTTCCAAAGAAAAAAGGGCGCGACTGTAGTGTCACAGATGAATACCCAAGTATAGGAGCAACAAGAGAAAGCATGCAAAGCAGTGATAGCAGTAGCCTAATTAGTTCACTCAGGTACTTCACGCTCAAGAAATTAAATTCGTGGTCATGATGCTCTTGATGGAAACTTGAAATTTTTGTTGCACGAAAGAGAATTTCATATGCTGGATTTGAAGCCACGGCTTTTGCGTTGAAACAACTGGCTTAGCCCAGTCGTACAAATTGAAATTTTGCAGATTATGTTCTAAATGTTTCTCAAAAATATTGTAAACGAAATTGTGAAGTCACCATTCATTGGCATTATTGCAGACTCTATAACTGACATTTATGGCGAGGAGCAGTTTTCTTTATGTGTGCGCTGTCCCTCTTCAGATTCCCTAGAGATAAAATAATTTTTGTTGACGTGTACGACCCACCAGATTCTGCAGCAACTACACCAACAACTGTGATAAAAGATGTGCTGCTCAGAACGGCAATAAGCATTGACAAACTAAGAGGTCATGGTTTTGATTGCGCAGCCAATATGTCATGTCAGTGGAATGATGTATAGAAGCGCCTGACTGAAGAATTTCATAAAAACTGTTTTGTTCAGTGTTCAAACCATGCTCTTGATTTCGCTTTGCATGAAATTGCCAGAAAACAGGAATGAATGTGCGAAGCTTTGATGATAGTTAAGGATACCTAAAAATTAATATTATAGAGTGCAAAAAGAAAATAGATTTATTCACATGCAGTTTTACCACCATGCAAAACACAAGAATCTGATTCAGTGAAGAACATACAATACCTTCCTCCTCTTTGTCCTACACGATGGACTGTCAGAGTACATTCGTTGAAGAGATTCAGACAAAACTATGGACGTGTACAACAAACTCTGGAAGAAATCGTGAATGGAAATTCATCAAACGAGAGAAAATATTCTCTAAGGGGATATGTTAATAGGCTTCAAAAAAATGGAAACAATGTTTTTGATCACAGCTGCAATAAATATTTTTTGTCAGTGTGAAGTGTTAGCAAAGGTATTACAAGGTCCAGATTTCTGTGCAGCAGGTGCTGAAAAGGCTGTTGATTTACTTGTGCAGACTTTTTTGGAACTTAGATCTGAAACAGGATTCTCTAAAATTTACGAAGAAGCAGAAGAACTTTTCAAAAAGTTAAACTAGAAGTACTTAGTTGAGAAGAGAACTGGCATAGTACCTCACAAGTTAGAAAATACCCTCAACCCAAGCTCCTCTGTCAGTTTCATTCTCATACCCAAAGAAAAAATTGGGAAATAATTTTATTAAATTGTGTACCACATCGTAAATTAACTTTAAAGAGGATTTGATCAAGCTGGAATGAAGAAATTGATCAAATTAAAAAAATGTTATTCTGTCTTCCACTAAACTCCAGAATATTCGCAGCTAGAGTTAGGTGAACATTCACATGATTTCAATATAGACTTACTGCATACACAACTGCTCATGTAGAATACTTACTGTCATCCCTGAATGAAATATCAGTGGAGTTGTTCACGTAGCAAGAAAACTGAAGAACGAACTAACAATGGTGCAAACATTGCTGGGAGAAGTTAAACATTGATAATGCTTATCCTGACTATACCTACTAGTCTCTGCAGCTTCTTCAGAGAGATCTTTTAGTGGTTTAAGACGCTTAAAAACAAAATTGCAAACAAATGTGTCACAATAAATACTTAATCACTTATTAGTTGCTCAGATTCATGGCTCAAGGTTATCTTCACTTCAACTGCATGACATTTTAAAGAGTTTGTTTCTAGGACATCAGAGAGAAAGTCAACATTCGGCAATTGCGAGGTTTCTAAAAAATTTATCTAAAATTATTTGAAAAATTTTACAAGATAAAAGACAGGTAAAGCTTTCTAATTTATTGAATGTTTTCTATTGTTATGTGTGTTGAATTGTTTCAGACTGTGCCGTAGTTTTTTTTTTGTAAATTATTCATTGTATATAGTCTATCATGCATTAATTTAGGTTTGCAGTTTTGTAATGATGAAATACATTTTCTGAATATGTGCCTATTCTCTTGGTATCGAAATAATTTATAGTGTACATGATCTGGGCTTAACAGTTCTATGAGTTAATTACTTCTATCAAAAGTATTTTTAACATAAATAAGTAAGTATTAATATTTCCGTCAGTGGTTAATTTAATGTTTCTTTACGAAAAACTGTTTAAACAGCACTATTTTACACATTGAAATCCACATTTTTCCGGGGGAGGACTCCCGGACTCCCCGCTTTATTTTTCGGTGAATCATGCTAGAACCGCCTGTGTGCCCCCCTCTGGAAAATGTTAGTTCCTACGCCCCTGGTCCGCGGGTTTTGTGCAGGGCTGCTTCATTGCCACACTTCTACAAACAAGTTGGTGACGAACTATACAAAGCTGCACAGAAAATTTTACCTGCTTGGAAATGTAATAAAATGAACATTTATTACCAATGTTTGCAAAATAAAGGAAATATAGTGTGCAAACAGACGACGTAAAACAAATATCGTATGTTGATTATGCACATACGATATATTTGTGTGTACAAAGACACTCTAAAAACTTGACTTTATTGAAACATGAAAAATTACTGGTTTTAAAAATGTTATTTACGTATGCACAACGTAATTCACATACTCTGTTGTTATTACTGTATGTATTTTTAGCAATTAGCAGTTAGTGTATAGTTTGACAATACAGCGCTACGTTCTGGTTCTCGTGTTGGTATGTATGTGTGCGTATGTTTGAGTAGGTGTGTATTGGTTTGTAGTTGCGCGCGGTAGATTCTTCTCTATTTCTGCCCCTTTCCAAAGCGTAAATGGAGTACGGAGGTAAAGGCTTGACATTTCTAAGCTGTGTTGCAAGTTTATATCTGCCTGGTCAGTGAATATTTCAACACACAACAAAACGAGCAGAAAGCGCACCTTTCACGTGAGTTCAGTTGTGTTCTGGCAGCTGCAATGGGAGGTACGAAACACCTGAAGAAGATCCAACTTTATCTCATCGCCGGAAGTCGGTAAAGAAGAAAACGGCTCATGCACGTGCAACTAAAGTTCAGCGCTAAAAACTTTACAAAAATAGAATGGTATTATTAGTTGAATTTCTGAAACACACACCCCCCCCCCCTTCCGACTCATGGACACGTATAATCACAGTCTTACTCTAGGATCCAGACTAAACATAAAATATTGGCATGATTCACTGCGATTTGGCATGATTCACTGCGATGTGGCATGTCCGTTTTCTCACTGAAATATATGTATGCTGAATAATAAAAAAACAATAAGATCAACTTTACTTATCATCGCAACGAAATAA
Source organism: Medauroidea extradentata (assembly GCA_003012365.1). Classification (NCBI taxonomy): domain Eukaryota; kingdom Metazoa; phylum Arthropoda; class Insecta; order Phasmatodea; family Phasmatidae; genus Medauroidea; species Medauroidea extradentata. Next base: position 25,959 of record PNEQ01105544.1, on the reverse strand, counting down.
AATTTTAAAATCAAAAAAGTAGACCTTGATAAACACTAATGACACAACAATAAAGATACGAAATATAATTTACACAAAATGCAGGAAAATAGAATTGTTGAGGGCATTTGTGTAAATCATCTTTCATCGTTATTTGTAATGTATTCAGTATGTATATCAAGATATATTTTTTAAATTATTATTTTTTATTATTGTATTAGGGTATTTAACACGATGCACCTCTAAGTATTTAGATGTTCCGATTTCAAGCCTGCGTTGGTCATATTTTATGTTGATGTGACAAGTAAATCTCCCATTGTACTAACGGGGATAATTTATGTATCTTCTAAGGTGGAGCCGCTGTGGTCGAGGCGTTAGACCCCTCGCCTCTCACCTAGGCATTCTGAGTTCGATCCCCGGTCTGGATATGCCCTGGTTTTTCTCATGTGGGAAACGTGGGGCCATTGCAGTTGGCCGGCGATTTTCTTGGGGAACTCCCGTCCTCTACCGGTATCATTCCGTCGCTGCTCCCCACCCATCTCATCTCAGCTCAATCATTCCTCGGGCCGGACGAGTGACAGATCTGTCTCGCGGGTCGAGTAGCCGGCTAAAAAGTTTCACTCCGGCCTTCTCTCACCCACACGTGACCCTGCCCCAGGCGGGAACACACATTGGAATTTCATTTTCACTTCTAAAGCGTAGTGTAATTAAGAGTTGACAGTACATTTTTCTCGAATTCGGGTAAATATTATGTGTATCTGGCATGAGAACCAATTGCAGGATTAAATTTATCTCATATTTAAATTTTTTTCAGATCAGATAAGTCATGCTTGAAAAAATGTTTACCTCCATTAAACACAGAAAATACTGCGTAACCTAATACCTCAAGTTGGGATGACTTGAAAACCAACAGGATATGCAGTCCTGGATCACTTATCCCTAGAGAAACTGGAAAATCGCGGAAATAGTGACTGTTTGCTAGGTTCCATCGTGATGTATACAACACTGAATGTTTCGTATCAACATAAGCTATCGTTTATTTTTAGCATTTTTCTCTCTACAACAGGCCCAGTTAGAACTGCACAGCTTGGACGATTTGCCCCAAAACTGTTCACACGTGTCACGGTTAATGTAATACAGTTTATTGGAGACTGTTTTAAACATTTTTGCGATTTTCCAGTGTCTCTACTTATCCCTAAGGTTCTGAAATTGCAAACCACTCACATGACACAGTGAACTTTGGGAACTATACAACAGCTTGTGCTGCAAATGCGAATCTTGTGAAACTCATACTGTTCACACCTAATGTTTCTACATCAACAATGGAATACGGTCGCCGGTGTGGATATATTGCTGTGATGTAGTACAACCAAACTGGAATAACAGTTGAAAAAGGTGGATTGTTTATTATCTTACAAAATGGTAACTTAGGTGCTAGTCCAGTTAAGAAAATGCATTATTAGAAGTAAAGTGCGTTCCATGGGCAAGAAATACTGGGCTGAAAGAAATACCGATGGAAAAAATCTTTCTGGCATTAACACCTGAAAATGAGTTAAAATTGAAGAAGACACACCATTACTATTATCAAATACAGGGCACCTTGAACATTACGCAGCGAAAACTGTGATATTTGATTGTTATGTCTAACAGAAACGAACCTCTTCATAATGAGATGGTGAATAGAGACGAGACGTTTTTTGCAAAAAGACATGCTTCCTAAATTGTAACGTTTCTACATTAATAGTTTGTTACTCGAACTAATAGAACCAGTTTTCTTGATAAGGAAATCTGTTCGTGATCGTCCATACATTTTGCAGGCACGTGAATAAAGTAAGAAGAATAAAGCACCGGTCTAGGCATTATACTTAATAAATTATTGAAAACTATTTATTGGCGAGTTGTTATTAATGTTCGTATTCACAAATGCTTTTGTTATTTAAAGTTAAATTGTTTATAAAACATGTTCGGAGATTATTTGTTGCGCTTGCAATTAGCTTCATCTATCAGGACTCTGATATTTAGACGTACAGTGTTGTTGCAATTCTAGTGAACAAAATGTAGAAGAGTAACTGTTATATAAACATTTATATGCTATGGTATGTGTCCATCGTTTAAGATTACTTTCTAAATATGTTAATGCTGTACCTATGTGGAATGTTTGTTATGTTCTCGGCTGTGAATTACATTATTAAAATTACTAGACACATGTCCTGTACATAATAGTTTGTAACATTCTAGAGTAAATTAATGTTTGTCGTAAAACTTATTTTTAAATTATTTTAACTCTTTAAAAACCTGAGTTTTTACACTCAAAAACTATGCACTAGGTATAATCGTCAATTAACATTTTACATAAAACTATTCAAGTTTGTGAGTTTAAAATGTTCTAAAATATTGTGATTTCTGAGGATTTGAGGGAGGGGCAGTTCTGGGAACATTTTACCCCATGGTGTGTGTTTGTTCAGACACGTATTTCATTTCACTTCACTACTCAGAATAAAAGTTACTGTGACTCCATACATCTGTGATTTGCCAGTAGAATCCTGAGACAAGTGAGAGTTAAAACATAAAAAAAATGAAAAAAACCCTTAGCTATGTGAATAACTGGTTCCTCTCGAACAACTTGATACAAAATGTGAAGAAATCAGCCCTAATGAACTATGTTCCAAAAAAGGGGAGGAAAATATTTTTGGTGATAGCTTTAAAGTTAGAAAGGACCATATGCTGGACGTAAACAGTATTAAGTTTTTAGGCTTGACCATGAACAACCAACTAGCTTGGAACGAACACACAAACTTGCTATGCAAGAAACTCAGCTGCATGTGTTTTACCATGTCAATGCTCAAAAAAGTAAGTGACCAAAATACAATCTTACGCTATTACTTTCCCAACGTGCAGTCACTCATAAGTTACGGCATCATATTTTGCGGCAGATCGGAGAACTGGCAGACTGCTTTTAAATTGCAAAAAAAAAAAAAAAAAAAAATAAAAAAAAAAGTTGTCTGAATATTAATAACGCAGGCCACAGAAGTCACTGTTGGCAGTTCTTCAGGGAAAATAATACTGTATACAATTCTATACTGAGAACATAATACCAATCAAAAACCGTAACATTCACAATCATATTACCAGGCATACTAACCAACTATACGTATTCCCTCACAGAACTAAAAAATCCTCACTAAGTTCCTATTAATCTGGTATAAAACTGATAAACAAACTACCAATATCCATAAAAACAATAAGTAATTATAAAATATTTAAAAAAAAAAATCTCAAAAGCTATCTCTTGAGCATGGAATTTTATTCTGTTGTGGTGAATATAGGTTGACAGCTTGACATGTCGAAACCCAGTCAGTACTGGGTGTACATGGGACACGGAATTAAAAAAATCACTGACCATGAAGTAGAACTGCAGATGCATACATATGGCATTGAATCGAAATGGTGCAAAAATATTTTCGCCATAAAATAGTTGCTCTAGGTACAACAATACATAACAAAATAATTGCACAGTGTTAACTATATTATAAATTCTTTATTTGTTGTTGTACTTGCTTTTACATATCATCTGCTCTGAAAGATTTACAAAGACTATGTTTCCACCCTTGGTAACTGAGAGTTATTTTGTCAGTATAACAACTGATATAATTCTTTTGGTATTTAATTAAGCATCATTCTGAAAAAAAAAATAACAATTTAACGTCTCATCACGAGCTAACCGAAAACAAATTCTGTGCGTGTTACCCTTTTAATGATTTAAATTTTAAAAAATCTTACCATGACATGTATAAGTATCCAATTGAGGTGAAAATCACGAGGTATCCCATTGAGTTAAAGCTAAATCAACAATTCATTAAAAACATATCTTATCTGTTATGTGTTAGACGTTTACAAAAGTCCTGAAACCTACTTATGGGCATTTACGTATTCATCATGAAGTGAAAAGCAACTCTATATTTCAAGATGTTCAAATTACTTTATTGTTTGTTTTTTAGTTAGTCTCATATGTAGTAAATAGTTTTTATCATATTTATCTAATTTATTACAGGGCCACTTCCTGATGCACGACTTCCAGTTCGTAGCGAGAAAACCATGATGTTGCAGATGAAAGCTACTCAGTTGAAACTACGAGCAGCTCAAAAAACCATATCAAGACTGAAGAAGATGAATTCTTCATTAAAACAAGATGCAGTTCTTCGTAGATACACGAATGTAGATAATATGAAACACCTCATTGACTTAAACAAACCAGACTTGACAGAAAGTTTTTTCCTTAATCAGCTGAAGTTGAGGCGGAAAGTTGGTCCACAGAGAAGATTTTCGGAGTACGACAAAAGTTTTTCTTTGGCACTAAATTATTGTTCCACTGCTTTGTACAGGTTTTTGAGGAAGTTATTGTGCCTTCAAACAGTACGGTTATTAAGAAGGTGGCTAGCAAACATCCAGTTGTCGAGTGGCTTGAATCCTAATATTTTTGACTTATTGGCACTGAAAAGTAAAAATATGAGTGTTCAAGACAGAATTGTATCTGTTGTAGTTGATGAGATGTCACTAAAGTAGGAACTTGTTTATAATGCTTCTGGAGACTTTTTTGAAGGGGTGGAAGATTATGGTCCAGAGTTTAATGAGAAAACCAGAAATAGTGAGAAAACCAGTAATAGCAAACTTCGACTTGCCAACCAAGCTTCAGTGGTTATGATAAAAGGCATCAAAAGCAATTATAAACAAGTGTTAGGGTACTTCCTTTCAGAAGGTCCAGTCCCAGGGCAAAAAATAAAAGAAATTATTTTAATGACTATTTCCAAGCTTCAGGCGGCCAGCTTCATTCCAAAATTGTAGTTTGCGACCAAGGTAGCAATAATGTTCAGGCCAGGAAATTGCTCCAGGTTACAATAGAGAAACCATTTATTAATGTTGAAGGGGAAAACATTTACTTCTTTTATGACGCTCCACACTTGCTGAAATCCATGCGGAACAACTTCAGAAAATACAACATATCGTATCAGAACAAAACTTATCGTTGGAAGCACATTGAAGAGTTCTTCACAAAAGACAGTCAAATGAAACCTAGACTAGCACCCAAACTAAGGAAAAAACACATTACCCTTCCACCATTCAGTCCTATGCGCGTGTGTCTGGCAGCTCAAGTTATGAGTCATTCTGTCAGCAGAGGCATCTTGACACACGTTGCGCTCAACAGCATGATCAGTGAAGCAGCTTACACTGCAGAGTTTTTGTCAACAATGGACAATTTGTTTGACTGTTTTAATTCATCAAAACGATACAGTGCTAAAATCTACAAGAAGGCAATTAGTGAAAATTCAGAACACTGGTCTTTTCTTGCTTCTGCTGAACACTTCCTTAGTGAAATGAAAGTGGAACGATCTTTCCGTGGTACTTTACCGTGTGTATCAGGGTGGCTTCAAAACATTTCTGCTCTTAGAAGATTATGGGATGACCTTCATAAACAATATGATTTTCAATTCCTTCTTACAAGACGACTGACCCATGACTGTCTGGAAAATTTGTTTTCTGTAGTAAGAATGAAGGGTGGTAATAATATTACTCCTGATGCAAGTAAATTCAGAGCTACTTTAAGAGGTGCTGTAGTTGATCAGTTGCTTACTTCACCTCCACAAAGCAACTGTGAAGTTGATTGCGACACATTTGTTCTGCAGAGAAAAGAACTGGAAAATAATACAAAATTAGAAGTTTACAATTTTTCTAGTGGCAGCAATGAATCAGCAGATACAAACAATTTATCACAAACAGAGCAGCAGCAGCAGCAGCAGCAGCAAGTGTCAGGTAACAGCCTAGCATATGTAACAGGTTGGGCGTGCAGTCAACTACCACACAAGGAGTGTATTTCGAAAGTTACTAGGAAAGACGCAGGACTGGATGTGTACTGTATACATATAGACATGAAGAAATATGATGGCAGTAGTTTAGTTTTTCCTAACGAAGACATTAAACAACTGGCTCAAAATATGCATGGCTTGATTGAGAAAAACCTTGTTCCACTTCTTGCTCGTTCCCCAAGAGGAGTTAGGACTGAAATAGAAAGTACAATAGCTCTTCCACTTGGTCCACTGTGTAATGTTTGTTCTGCTGTATTCGTCAAGAAATTATTAATTGTTACCATTTCGTGTTATACAAAGTTCATTAATGATAGTAATACAGACTCTAAAATTACAGGAAAGCGAAACAAAAAGACCAAGAAATTGCTGCACCAGTAAGGTATGTGTAGTAACACCTCATTAATCCTTAATTTCCAATAACTATAAATTTTAATCCTCAATACCAGTACAATTCTTTTTTATAAAACAATGTCCTATCAAGTCCACAGATAAGAAGTTCCCAGTGTAATAGTATTGTTGTTACTATTTTTATGGTGCTTTACAAGAAATGTGTTAATAGAAACATTGCCGACTGTAAAAATGTAGATTTTCGAGGTTTGTGGCAAAGACATTTCAATGTATTTACAGTGGTGTTATTCTTAAGACTCATAAAACAAGATTATAGACTTCACAATTTGGTAGCAAAGAAGGAAGTTGTAAAGGATCTTCACTAAGAGCAATTTGTAAATTGTCATGTAATTTTATTTAACTGTTTCATATACTTTTCTATATTTATGTAATGGTGTTGCTTATTAAACCCACAAAACAATATTTTAAACTTCACAGTATGGTATGAAGTTGTACAGGATATTCTTCATTGAGGCAGTGTGTAAATTGTCGTGTAATTATTAACTTTGAGTTAACTGTTTTGTATACTTTTTCTGTAGGTATGTAACGGTGTTGTCATTCACCCACAAAACAAGACTTCACTGTTTGGTATGAAGTTGTACTGAATATTTTTCATTGAGGCAGTGTGTAAATTGTTACATTGTAATTTCTATTCACTTTTTTTAACTGTGTTGTATACTATTTTTTATTTATACATTGATGTTGCTCATTAGCCCTACGAAACAAGATTTTAGACTTTGCAATTTTGTACCATCTGTTACATACCACACACACAATGATTTGTGTTGTGTTGGGTCATCGCTCAATAGGGTATGTAGATTTGACTGTCAAAGTTTAACGATTTTAAATTATCATATTTAATTTGTGCTTGAATGTAGAGATTAATTTGTTATTGCTTATGTAGAACTTAACGCAATGAGAGGGTTATCATATATACATTCATATTTTCGTTCTTTTGTGCGACAGACAACAGTTCTTAGTGTTTCTCTACAAAAATCTTAACTTCTTACCGTAGTGTTTTTTAAAGTGAAAAATCCACAGCGTGACTCAAGTTGGTGGTTCCTATATTTAAAGTAATATTGTTTAAGTTTGCCTGTAATAACTGTAGCATCAATTGTCTCGTTCTCCCGAGTTGAGTGACAAGGTTCTTATATGCGAAATTTGTGGTAATTTTGGGTGATAAATGCTCTTATTGACTTCCTATCATTCACCCCATAGTGATACCACTTGTTTTACATGTGCTGTTTCCAACAGAAGTTTTCCAACTATGCTGCTAAATAAATCTGTCATTTTCTAATTTTATTTTCTGCATAGTTTTAAAAGGTGGTTGGAGTTAGCATTGGAATTTATATTTGCTATGTAAACATGTTTCATCTGTCTAAATATCTTGCATGCTCATCATTTAACAGGGAAAGTATCAGGAGGCGTGCACATTCTCTGCTCTTCTTGTCTCGGTTATTCTCTTACTTCTCCTATCTCATAATACTGTCACTCAGTTCTTAGCAAAACTATTTGTTTTTATATGTACGTTGCTTATGTACATTTAAAATGTAGATGAGGTTTTGTCATAAGTATAGAAATATTTGGAGCATGTAAGCTTTGTACATAGCATCAGATTCATATGTAAAGTTTAGTTGCAGAAAAATAATTCACTGTAATAATAAAATGAGTAGAGCCTACCACAAATAACATCAGGACACTCATTACACTGAATCTTAAAAAGTGTTTTCCAACTTGTTATTTAGTTGATATTCATGTTGTAGGAAATATTGCCAGCATTGAAAAGTTTCTTGAATGGTAAAAGTATAGTTTTAGGTAGCTTACGCAAGTACGTAAATGCAATGTTGACGATTTTCTTTTGTTTTAAGTATTACAATGTAAATAACATATTCTACAAAGACTAAAGGGCGACACACATTGAAGTTAACACATAGGTTCTTACAGTATCTTTGCATTAACTATACAGAAATATTTACTGTAGATTTGTTTGATATTTCATATTGAAGTTAATAAATTAAGCTGAGGTAAAAGGCTAGCAATTGTATTCAATATTTTGACACATTCATCAAGAATAATATATATATATATATATGTAATTGTGCAGCTCATGTAAAATGTAAATTGTTTAGTTAAATGTGTGTAATAACTATCTTCCAGTTACATAAATTAATGTTAGAGTGATTACTATAAAATGTAGATAGGAGTGTACAAGTACTTATAGAGCTGTACTGCACGTAGAAGAACATATAGCACTTACGGACAACACACATTTTGCGCGGTCGCAGCGTTTCGCTGGCTAACTTCCAAACTACTACCTACAACTACTGACTTCCCGCCACTCTAGTTCGCCCTCTGGCCGTTAGGTGTACTGGTTACAACCTTCATAAAGTCAGCCATATTGCAGTGTACTATCTCGCACCGCCCGATGAAGCTGGCTTAGCCAGCGAAACGTCGCGACCGCGCAAAATGTATGTTGTCCGTGTTATATATGTTCCTCTACGTGCAGTACAGCTCTGTAAGTACTTGTACACTCCTATCTACATTTTATAGTAATTAGTAGCCTAGCGGCCTTTTTCCGCCTTTACATATTTTCGTTTTAATGTTCGAGTGAGTCTGTCTTATGAAAGTATGTCCACAATATCACATATCTAGATTACTATTTGGTCCTGGCTTGATACATTGTATGTTGACAATAAAATCAACTATTTTTTCTGACTCTACTGTAGTATGTTAGAAATGCTCCAAGACTGACGATTGCAGTGTTTTCATTTAACAATGTTATTTGGGCTGCAAAATATTTACATATACAAGTGGTAACGTAAATTAATAATTAGAATTATTTGGAAGTACCTACCTGTTTCAGTTTACATGTTGAAAGCATTGTATAATAAATAACCCATCTTGATTGTTTCTTAATATTACATCTTTCTGACGTACTCGTTTTTCCCCCCTCACTTTACATATGCTTACAGAGTTATTCTGCTGGAATTCTATTTATTTTGTGAGATGAGGGGCTAAACTTTTAGTGTATAGTCTTTTGTGAGATTGCTGTCTTACATATATCACACCCACCTCATTGAACACTGAACTTGCAAACCATCTAGTTAAATGTTTTGTAGAGTCTGTTTATGAATGTAGTGTGTATTTGCAACACATTAGCTCTGAATTATTTAGAAATACTGTATATAACTTATTATGGTATGATTTATGACTTGCTGAACAACGCTTTCACTACAGTTCAGAAGACAACTATGACAAATACATGCTTCTTTTCATATAGTCTTATACATTATGTATGAGCAATACACAATTTGAGGTTACGAGAAATGTGCAAAACGTCAGTAATTTTGGCATGGTAAAGTCTTGTTGACAATGGTGGAGTTTAGTTAACAAAAGAACAACTCTTCTAATTGGTTGCTATTAACATTACCAATCCGTTAGGTTGAAGTTGACACAATTTCAAATAGAAAAGTTACGGTTGTGTCGCTGAGAATTCAATGTGAAAACACTGCGGCGTGGCTTATATCTTGACTCAGCTGTAATGTAAAGGTAATGTAAGAAGATTCATGATAACTTCAATGTGGATTGTCCTTTGAAATCTTTACTAACCAGAGTTGTCGGTAGCTACATATACAGTCTTCAACTGATTAAATATGAGACCTATTTTAAGCAAAAATACTCCAGTTTCACAGCTGTCACTGGTTTACACCCCATGGTCATAACCTAGATACTCATTATTAATTTTAGTATAGGTGTATCATCAGGTTTTCTAAAGGAAACAACTACTATAATAGTATCTTAATTTTTGGATTGTTTTTCATGGTATGTATATTTGTACAGTCTTTTCATTTCTGTAAATTAAGTAACAAACCATTGTTTTACTATGATTCTTTTATGATATTCACTTTTATTAATTTTATATAAATGAAAATTTCGTGAGCATTTGGTTTTCAGGAACCTGAAACCTTTATGTTCTGAGCTTATTACATTTATTTGTAATTTTCTGTTAAATATCTGTAGGATGAAGTTGAATGTGTTTATGTTTTAGAAGATATTGTCACAAATACTTGTGATCCAGTGTGCTGCTGTAGGTACGATAAAAATTTTTGAGACATTTGAATTTGTATGTTTCAAAGTGTACGATTTGCACTTGACGTACTTGAAATATTTAAGTTAGTAATTTAAGTTGTAGATTTTGTTATAAAATATTTTAAAACTTTGTTTTAAAATAAAATATAAATAATCAAATGTGTATGTTTATTTGAAAGGTTTTCCTTTACCTGTTATACCTTTATTCCTTCCTATCATAAATGGTTGTTTCTTTGAGATGCAGATTTTTTCAAAAATATGTTTACTAAACTATAGTACAGTATTAGCTTTCTGAACTGGACAGATGAAAAGAACTATTTTTTAAAAATTATTTGCGGCCTCTCTTGTGAATAAATTGCTATTTTTAAGGAAGATGGTTTGTGAAGCAAACAAATTTTTCAAATGATGTCTCAAAGGTAGAAAATAATTGTTGGTGAAACAATTAAGAATGTCCAAAAAAACATTCCAGTTACTGTCATGTTTATACTTTTTTTAAAGCAATATTAATCTTTTATGCCTGAACGAGAGCAGATATCAAAACTTTGTTCGGCAGATTTGTTATAAAATAGTCTTCTCTACGTTGGCTGATTTTTAGCAAGGCCATAAATAATATGGTTTCAGCTAACTTTGTAGTTAACAAAATTCTTGTTGACTTTTGTGGTATTTTTGTTTTTTATTAAAGAAGAAAAAATACGAGTGCATAAGTTCAAAGAGAGATAATGAGGATCTCAAAATTGAAACATTTGCATTAACAGTTAATTTTAGGTAGTAGGCCTAATCAAGAAAGTTTTAATTAATATTTTTCCGTTGGTGAAAACAGATACTAGGCTATATTATTCAACGGGAAATAAGTTTTTGAGGTTTCTGTTAAATGTGGCAAGAGCGGATTTTGTTGCATGGCATTACAGAAAAGTTCATAAATCCAATACTAAATTTTTCATAAAAAATTATTCTCTCTTCATCAAGAACAACCCACATTATCTGAACCCCATACATGCACCTCAAATATAAAACAGTCTTTTAATAATTTAGAATATACTGATGAACTTAATTACTTCCAAAATCTTGAATTTGCTGCAACCCTGGGTAAAATTGTTTTATATTCGATATCACAATATTTTATAGTGCCGCTGGTTGCACTTGGGAATTTAAGCTTACTCCTAAATAAAAATGTAGTTCCCTGCATTAAATTAATTGGCAGGGTCCAGTATAATATATTTTGAAACTTTTAAGGAAAGGCAGGGGGGAGAGCCTTTGATTTATCATTATGTCCTATCATATCATCAGAAGCTGGTCAGGGCTGAAAAACAAGTTAATTGCCACAGTTGAATAAACAAATGCCTATTAATTCATGGAGATAATATAGCTTCTTATTCGTTTCTGTCACTAGTAGAGTCTTGTATTGCTATGTGCATCAATTTTCAGTAGGTAGGCTAAAGTGCACAACTTTCCAAAGTAAAGCAGTTGGCCCGCCAACGAATGTACTGCATAGCCTAGGTACCTAATTTAATTTTACAGAATATTTACGTCCTTTTCATAACTGGCATTATTATAATATATCGAACAATGTGTAAAAAGTCACATTAAAATAATTTTTTTGTGCACCAGTAATGTACATAGGCTATCTTTGTGATTTCTACTATATCTGTATTTTGTCATTAGTTACAAAGTCATTGCACGATTTCAAGTATGTTGAAAGCCACAAATTGATATGAATGTTTTGCATACCTGGGATGTCAAGTATTAATTTCATAACAATTTGTGTCGGGAAAAAATACCTGTGTGTTAACCTCCAAATGAGTCAGCACTTTTAGGTTACGATTGTTATTCATGTAGTCACGTATGTATTTTCAGTCTTGGGCTACTGTGATGCTCACAAACATGCTGTCCAGTGAGTTCTTAAACTGAAATATAAACAACACTAACACATAACCTATGAAAAAATTACTAGGCAAATAACAGTAGGCACTATCGTTTTTCCATTACTGAAATTGTACTCAGATCCTAAACCACATAGCTTTCACAGCTTGAAGATTTGCATGTTCCATTTACAAATACAGTTTAAATTTAGTTTATCACATGTTGACAAAAAATCCTTGCACAAGAGACAAATGTAGCTGCATCACTCTGTCAAACTTAAATGATGAATCAACCCACAGGAAACAATGTACTGAAAGTGATAGCAAGTAGCCACACTTACAATTTTTAATATCATTTAATGCGGTACTATCTCGAAAACTGACAGTACGAATTTCCTGTAAAGTAGCATTTGACAATCACGATAACGCCATTTAAAAACAAAGCAATTTGAATTACGTGCCGTGGTTAGCACACATAGCCGCCTAGGTAGCGCTAGTAGGAGCGTCGCAAAACTTTCCAATGTTAAAGGATAGGCCGTGTCCGGTATTAATCTCTAGTGTATTTGATGACATGTATATTTGCATATGTGACTATGTTAGCTTATTTATGGACACTGCTATTGTTAATTGTATAATATAGAACATGACCATGTTGATCGTAGTTGCCAAGAACCCTAGGACAATAAGACAGTTACATACCTTAACAGTAAACATTGTTGAGCTGTAGGTAAATATGTAAATTACTGGCTCAGCAAGTCAGATGGCATGCATTGAGCACATGTATATCTTGTTGTAGATGGGCTATCTTGTGCCGCAGGTTGTGACTGTGTGGGAGCATATCCGCAAGCAACTCATCATCAAGCAGTGTTTGTACGGACACACGGACGCTGTCACCTGCCTCGCCTGCAGTCCTGCCTACAATGTTATTGTGTCTGGCTCCAGGGATGCTACCGCCATCGTATGGGATCTCTCTCGACGCATCTTTGTGCGCCAGCTACGTGGACATGCAGCACCAGTTGCCGCTGTTGCCATAAATGAGTTAACGGTAGGCCTTCGAGCTTCAAGTACTCATTACTTATTTCATTTACACCCCAGTACCACTTTAGGTGACTATGGATTTTTTAAGTGTCCCAAAATATTGTTAAATATTGTTGATTCAGCGAGTTTTCTTTTATAAAGAGTTCATGATGCTGATCCTATAAGATAACTCTTAAAACATTGTATTAAGTTCAAAAACAGCTACTCAGGAAGTCCAAACTGCATTATGTATTAAAATTTGGCCATTTAATATAATTTTGTTTTTAACTTCCTGAATCTCACTCGACTCATGGAGAATGCCTATGACAATAGCGTATCTCCAGGAAACACGAAAATTGGCATTCTCTTTATTTTTGCATAAAGCTGTAACATGTGCAGCTGCTAGATTGCAAACTTTACGTTCAAGTATGAGTAAAAGTGCAATGCCAATATACGTTCGAGGCCAGTAGCTCAGTTGTGAGATGGCGACTACAATAATTTATATTTAGGCAAGAAATGTAATTGCATGCAGGAGATGGCACATTTACTTAAGGCCGCCATCTACCCGAGCTGCCAAGTGGTGCAAGAAGCCTCGGCCTTGTCGTTTTTGCTCCAAGCAGCATGGTAGATGGTAACTAACCACTGTTCTTGTAGTCTGTCTCTCTCACTCACATCTCCTCCCCAGTCGACACTCAACACCCATCCGAACCACTCTGAACGGCCATCCTCTTCCAAGTCTCCCTCGTTCTCCGGCTTCGACCTTGAAACATGTGGCAGCGAGCTTGGCGACCGTGAATGTTTCTTTTTTTTTCCTCTTATAACAGTTCAAGACTCTTAGCTCAGTAAATGTAAGCTATAATATTGATGAAGCTGAGCGATAAATATAAATAATATAATTTACTGCCAGATTGGTGGCAGATATTTATCAAAGGAAATTCATTTCTGTAACAACATAAGAAAATATATGTTGATACGAAATACGACAGTAATGTGCTCAACCTCGGTTTGTGACTGTTCTGTGAGCAATGTGTAAAATCGCTAATCTACTTACATGGGTATCTTACTGTTACTTTCTACAAAAATGTATTAGGAAATAAAATTAAACAACTCATTTAGGCCCTATCTGTAAAACAAGTGACACCGGTTTATTGAGAACACTTTAATAATATCGCTATTCGTAAGAAAATTAAAGAGCTGTATGCTCAGCAGAGAAACAATATAATACTTTCCCTTATTGCTTACTAAATTACTCCTTTATCACACTCTTCGACAAGTTTAAAAGTATACATTCTACACAGGTTACTCACACAAAACCGTAAGTCAGAAGATAAAAATAAGAAATATATAAGCGCGTAAATAAAAAAAAATTCGTAAGGTCTCTGTGCATATATTTTTTAAATAAAAATATACACGTGGTTTCATTTCACATTATCATTGCTTTAACAAATTAAGATACTAATACATTAAAAATTTTTATACAATATTTAGGCCTTTATTTAATGGAACTAACATACGCCTATCTTTCAAAGTATTTTTAATTGCTGGATAAGAACTAGTAACAGATAAGGTGTCGATTTATATTTTATCAACACCTTTAAAAAGTCTTAATGAGTAAATACTTAAAATACACTTTGAATTACGTAAAAACTCTCAATTTTGTACTGTGTTATTGAAGAAACGTTTCTTAAACCTTTGTAAATATTTCAGTATGTGAGAAAGTGATATCAATACCTATAGCTTCTAATTTAAATTTAGTGATCTTAAATATCCTGTATGAGGGAATGTGAGAGTCATATGTCAGTCGATATTTTATTACAATGTGTAGAGATAAAAGTATATCGCGAGAATGTTTTGTGCCAATATACCTTTGAAAACGCTGTAGTTAATTAAAACACATATGATTGGGAGATGTCCTACGTCTGACACAACGTAGCTGTCAGCAGACCAATACCAGGCATCAAACATTACAATAGTGAGCTTCTTATTGGCTTAGTCAAATAGGGCAAGAGCTCCACGCACAAGTGAAAGCCAGTAATATTCTGGTAAGCTGAAAGTACGTTGAAACCCAGCAAACTGTCAAGTTTTCCCGCGACAAACCATCATCTCTAGCAATGAGTTTTTTTTCTTAGATTCTGTGAATTTACAAAAGTAAATTGATGCCACTGATTTTAACGCATTCAAAAAGCTAGTTTTTTTAATTGTTAAAAAGGCGTAGTGCATAATTCGTCGCTTAAAGCATCAATCTATAACTGTAAGTTTCTTGAAGCCAATTTGCAAAAGTAAAAAAAAACAGCAAAGTAGATAGATTTGGTATGTTCTGCTGCAGATAGCTGCTGGCTGTGGATCATGTGGATCTGTTGGCAGCCATCTTAGATTCTGCTATTTTGTTTCAGTGGCCATCTTGTTTCTACCATTTTGATTTGGCAGCCATCTTGTATCTGCCATTTTGTTTTTGGCAACCATATTATATCTGCCATTTTGTTTGGTGGCCATCTTGGACCCCCACCATTGTTTGACAGCCATATTAGATCTGCCATTTTGTTTTGGCAGCCATATTGTACCTCCATTTTGTTTTGACCTATTGTCAGTTATTTTGTTGTGTGTATCTGTCAGCCATTTTGTTATGGTGTCAAATTCATGCAACATTTTGATTTCGTCAGCCATTTTACCTTATGTCAGCCATTTTGTTTTGTGTAATTGTCAGTCATGTCAGATTCGTGCATCATTTTGATTATGTCAGTTACTTGAACTTTTGCCAGCCATTTTATCTTGTGCATTGTCACCAACTTTGCTATGGTGTCAATTTCATGCATATTTTGTTTTTGTCAGCAATTTTGAGTTGCTGGTTTCAAACAGGTGTCGTCAATTATGTTTTGCACATTGCCTGTTAGAGTGCGCTAGTGTGTGATGTCTTTGTTTACATAGTCAGCTAGTGACGTCACATTTTTTTCGATTGTAACTTGTCTTTCCTGTTCGTGATCAGTTACATGTTTCCATCATTGTCAGGTAGGCAGTGCTGATGTCGCACTTTGTTTGCTCCATTGTCTACTAGGCAGCGCTAGTGTCGCACTTGGTTTTCTTCAATTCTGCTGTCACCATGTTTGCTTTCATAGTTGCCTGCTAGAGTGTGTTAATGATGTTGTTGCTGCTAAAAACGATGCTGCTTGTGTTTTCATACGGGAGGATATTTCTTATGATTTAATTTTTTTAGTAAGTTAAAAATTGTTAGTTCGCCAGGTGTGGGATTCGAACTTGCAACCTTTGTGTTAGTAGGCCTAAGTATGAAATGCGCCCACGTCAACTGACCAAGGATGCATTGCTGCCGAAGATGGTTTAAATATGATAAACATAAAAAAAAATATTTTTGTAACAGATAAAGGTTGACTTAATTTAATATGCTAACATGATTTTATATAATTGAATTTATTATATTACGTTTTATATAAGTTATTTCTTATAGCCCATATTTATTAATAAAATGTTATACAGAAAATCTTAAAGCAAATTGTCTCAGTATGATTTTTAGATAAATATTTTCCTAAAGCACAATTATGCAGAGTACATTAAAAAAATAATATATATTCCTGCACTCATGCACTTAATATTTTATTGTATCCTTTTATCAGTTTGTAAGCATATTTCTCGATTATTCCCAAACTATCTGACATATGTCTCTGAAATTCAAAACACTGACAGTTATTTACATCCAGATAAGTTGGAATGACTGGGTACATGCTTAGTCAGTTTTTTAAGTTTACTTCACAATTATTTCCAAATTATTTGTCATATGTCTATGGAATTCGAAACGCAAACACGTCTTAACACCCAGAATAAGTTGTAATGACTAAACAAGCGCTCTGTCAGTTTTAAAGCACAATTCTCGATTATTCCCAAACTATTTGTAGTATGTCTATGAAATGCAAAATACTGACACTTATTTAGATCCAGAATAATTTGGAACGACTAGATACATGCTAAGTCAGTTTTTAAGCATAGTTCTCGATTATTTCCATACTATTTATCATATGTCTATGGAATTCAAAACTCAAACTTGTATTAAGGCCCAGATTAAGTTGTAATGACTAAATGTGTGCTCTGTCAGTTTTTAAGCATATTTCTAGATTATTCACAAACTATTTGTCATATGTCTATGAAATTCAAAACACTGACAGTTATTTAGACCCGGAATAGGTTGGAATGACTATATACATGCGTAGTCAGTTTTTAAGCATAGTTTTTTATTATTTCCGAACTTTTTGACATATGTGTATGAAATTAAAAACACTGTATGTTATTTAGACCCAGAATAAGTTGGATTGACTGGATACATGCTTAGTCAGTTTTTTAAGCATAGGTCTCGATAATTTAAAAATTATTTTAAAATGTCAATGAAATTCGAAACACAAACACATATTAAGACCCAGATTAAGTATTAATGACTAATCACATGCTCTGTTAGTTTTTAAGCATAGTTCTCTATTATTCCCAAACTATTTGTCGTATGTCTATGAAATTTAAAATACTGACGCTTATTTGGCTTCAGAATAATTTGGAACGACTAGATACATGCTGAGTCAATTTTAAGTATAATTCTTGATTATTTCCAAACTATTTGTCACATGTCTATTGAAAATAGAAATTATGACACTTATTTCTATCCAGAATAAATTGGATTGACTAGATACACGTTTAGTCAGTTTTTTAAGGATAGTACTAGATTATTTCCAAACAAATTGTCATATATCAATGAAATTCAAATTGCAAACACATATTTAGTACCAGGATAAGTTGGAATGTCTAAATATGCACTATGTCAGTTTGCTTGCGCATAACTATGAAATTCAAAACATAGACATTTATTTACACCGGAATAAGTTAGTATGACTACATACATGTGTTGTCAGTTTTTTTATCATATTTCTCATTATTTCCAAACAATTTGTCACGTGTGTATGAATATTAAAATGCTAACACATATTAAGTCGCAGTATAAGTTGGTATAACTAAATACGCACTCTATCAGCTTGTAGGCATAGTTCTCAATATTTCCAAACTTGTTTAAATAGTTTATCATTTGTTTTTCACCGAAACATTTTTATGCATTTCATTTATTTAAAACTGTTGCTATGTAACCAGCACAGTATATATGTTCATCTCTATCTTTGTTAGGTAGATTACACTGTACTTAATTATTAAATGTTTCATAAACATAAGTAACGATCTATAGAATCTTTTGGTGCACTATTTTAATATTTTTAAAGACAGTTTTACTATGAATACTGTACTGGTTGATATAATACTTGGAATTACATAGTCATATCTTTTTTATATGTATTTACTTTGTTGATGTGTCAATAAAAGGCAGCTGAACATATCATATTTCGTACGGGCTTCATTGTTTACTATACCTTTGGCTAAGTAAAAGTTAGTTTCGATTTTTATATGCCTTTCTTATGTAAATCAATATTTAAAATAAGCTTAACTATGTAATGCATTTAGTTAAAAATAAAATTAAAAGTTGTACAAGGGCGTGATAGCTATTAAGGTATAGAGGTCAGAAGAGGGAAATTTGCATAGCCAGTTTCTTTCTTTATTTTTATAGAGGATATGAATAAGTGATTAATTTCAAAATAAGCTTAACTATGTAATGCATTTAGTTTGAAAAACTGGCAAAATGTCTTATCTCGACATGTTTTACGTATTCACGAACATGATATGCACACATTATGAATTATGATAACCTTCTTCCGTCAAATAACTATTAAACTGATCGATTAATAAGTGACTGACGAAGTATGTATATTGGCTTATTAACTTAGTTTTGTGGTAGGATATGCAAATAAATTATAACATTTACTAAGCTGGGTTAAAAAAATAAGTATAATAAACCAATGCATGACGCATACCTGTTATTGTCTTATTTGCTTTAATCGTTGGGTTAAGCTAATTGTAGCAATTATTTATTTATATAATGTCAGAATAAAAGGTTTCAAAATAATAAATATGGTCAACTACTCTTACAAAATTAATTGTGATAGGTTATAACTGCTCATATAATTTTTAATTTAGCACTATTACGTAAATCACATATGTCAAATTCGTACTGTCAATTTGACGGATAACAATGTAAATACATTCATTTAAAAATATGTGACCATGTAATTCCAAGTATTAAATCAACCAGTACAGTATTCATAGTAAAATTTTCTTTAAAATTATTAAGATAGTGCACCAAAAGATTCTATAGATCGTTACTTATGTTTATGTAACATTTAATAATTAAGTACAGTATATACTCAAAATTAAAATATGACTATAAGTTTATTCTTATGTCCTTTACAAGTGTGGGTTTCGAGTACAGCACTGGCACGCAGGGCTATCTGATAGGCAGGGTGTGGAACATAAATTGTCGACGATACTAGTGACATTTAGCAGGCTGTGTGCAAATTAAAGGTGACTACAGTGTCATCTACTTAACAATGATAGAGATGAACATATATACTGTGCTGGTTACATAGCAACAGTTTTAAATAAATGAAATGCATAAAAATGTTTCGGTGAAAAACAAATTATAAACTATTAAAACAAGTTTGGAAATATTAAGAACTATGCCTACAATCTGACAGAGTGCATATTTAGTCATACCAACTTAATATGTGTTGGCATTTTAATTTGCATAGACATGTGACAAATTGTTTAGAAATAATGAGAAGTGTGATTAAAAAACTGACAACACATGTATGTAGTCATACTAACTTATTCCGAGTGTAAATAAATGTCTATATTTTGAATTTCATAGATATGCGCAAGCAAACTGACAGAGTGCATATTTAGACATTCCAACTTATCCTGGTACTAAATATATGTTTGCAATTTTAATTTCATAGATATATGACAATTAGTTTGGAAATAATCGAGAACTATTCTTAAGAAACTGGCTAAACATGTATCTACTCAATACAACTTATTCTGGATTGAAATAAGTGTCAGAATTTTGAATTTCATAGACATATGACAAATAGTTTGAAAGTAATCAAAAACTATGCTTAAAAACTGACTAAGCATGTATGGTCATACCAACTTATTCCGGGTCTAAATAACTGTCAGTGTTTTGAATTTCGTAGACATATGACAAATAGTTTGTGAATAATCTAGAAATATGCTTAAAAACTGACAGAGCACATATTTAGTCATTACAACTTAATCTGGGCCTTAATACGTGTGTGAGATTTGAATTCCATAGACATATGATAAATAGAATGGAATTAATCGAAAACTATGCTTAAAAACTGACTTAGCATGTATCTAGTCGTTCCAAATTATTCTGGATCTAAATAAGTGTCAGTATTTTGCATTTCATAGACATACTACAAATAGTTTGGGAATAATCGAGAATTGTGCTTTAAAACTGACAGAGCGCTTGTTTAGTCATTGCAACTTAATCTGGGTGTTAATATGTATTTGCGGTCGAATTCCATAGACATATGACAAATAATTTGGAAATAATTGAGAAGTATACTTAAAAAACTGACTAAGCATGTACCTAGCCATTCCAACTTATCTGGATGTAAATAACGGTCAGTGTTTTGAATTTCAGACACATATGTCAGATAGTTTGTGAATAATCGAGAAATATGCTTACAAACTGATAAAAGGATACAATAAAATATTAAGTGCATGAGTGCAGGAATATATATTATTTTTTTAATGTACTCTGCATAATTGTGCTTTAGGAAAATATTTATATAAAAATCATACTGAGACAATTTGCTTTAAGATTTTCTGTATAACATTTTATTAATAAATATTGGCTATAAGAAATAACTTATATTAAACATAATATAATAAATTCAATTATATAAAATCATGTTAGCATATTAAATTAAGTCAACATTTATCTGTTACAAAAAATATTTTTTTTATGTTTACCATATTTAAACCATCTTCGGCAGCAATGCATCTGTAGCTCAGTTGACTAGGGCGCACTTCATACTTAGGCGTACTAACACAAAGGTTGCAAGATCGAATCCCACACCTGGCGAACTAACAATTTTTAACTTACTAAAAAAATTAAATCATAAGAAATATCCTCCCGTATGAAAACACAAGCAGCATCGTTTTTAGCAGCAGCAACATCATTAACACACTATAGCAGGCAACTATGAAAGCAAACATGGTGACAGCAGCATTGAAGAAAATCAAGTGCGACACTAGCACTGCGTAGTAGACAATGGAGAAAACAAAGTGGGACATCAGCACTGCCTACCTGACAATGATGGAAACATGTAACTGATCACGAACAGGAAAGACAAGTTACAGTCGAAAAACATGTGACGTCACTAGCTGACTATGTAAACAAAGACATCACACACTAGCGCACTCTAACAGGCAATGTGCAAAACAAAATTGATGACACCTGTTTGAACCTAGCAACTCAAAATTGCTGAAAAAAGCAAAATATGCATGAAATTGACACCATAGCAAAGTTGGTGACAATGCACAAGATAAAATGGCTGGCAAAAGTTCAAGTAACTGACATAATCAAAATGATGCACGAATCCGACATGGCTGACAATTACACAAAACAAAATGGCTGACATAAGGTAAAATGGCTGACGAAATCAAAATGTTGCATGAATTTGACACTTTAACAAAATGGCTGACAAACACACAATACAAAATAACTGACAAAAGGTCAAAATAAAATATGGGTACAATATGGCTGCCAAAACAAAATGGCAGATCTAATATGCCTGCCAAAACAATGGTGGGGGTCCATGATGGCCACTAAAACAAAATGGCAGATACAATAAGATTGCCAAAACCAAATGGCAGAAACAAGATGACTGCCCAAACAAAATGGCAGAAACAATATCGCTGCCAAAACAAAATAGCGGAATCCAAGATGGCTGCCAAAACAAAATTGTGGAATCCAAGATGGCCGCCAACAGATCCACATGATCGACAGCCTAAATCATTCTGCAGCAGAACATACCAAATCTATCTACTCAGTAATCCTAAAAAATGGTTTTAGCCAACATTTAGTACAAAATTGATTCCAGTGTTACGAACTTCTGAGGCACAATCTCTGACGCCGGAGCCTCGTGGATTTAACTACGGCGCCAGAGGTCACGCATAACGATTAGTATTTCATGATAAATATTTAATCGTAAAGTCAGCAAATACCATTATCTAGGATTGTCGTTTTGTAATCCATCTATATTGGCTTTGAAAAAAGTGTAGAATTCAATTGATGTTTTCCGTGTTTATTTATATACCACAGTTTCTTAACTGTATCGCAAACTGACGGAACAACCCCAAACTCATTATTTCATTTCACATTTCATAAATAATTCCGACATTTATATTATTTTTATAACATAACTACAATTTTATGATGGCAGAAAACTAGTTCAAATTACATTCGCATAAGCTAGAGATAGTAAGTCTGACGACAAAATCGAATGTATCTTAGCCGGATTTTGTAAATAATTCGTGTACCTTCCGACTAAAAGTTTGAAGTGATAGAATATTGTCCGATCATTCTCATTAATTAATCTTACCGGTTTGAAGATATTCACGTTTGTTACTGTTCACTACCCAATTTAACTGCATAATAATTCCAATATTTTCATATCTATTCCTATGCGCTTAAGACAACTTTGAAATTTTGCGTGATATGCCTATCATATATTTGTTGCCGCGTGAGTTACAAATGGAAATTTGTCCTACGCCATCAAATGTAACGGCAAAGGCGCACTTAAATATACACATGTATGCAGGTACAGTACATAAAAATTTGTATACCAGTGACAAAATAATTATGATGGCCGCAAAGCATCAGATTATTGAATTTGGTGAAATTAGGTAAGTAGTTTTGAAAGTAATTTGCGACCAAACGCACCAATGCAGCAATCAGTTGGTGATAACGCAGCCACATCTTTGTAACAGTAACCGGGCAGTTGAAGTGCAAACTATCTACTGAATAGTCAATTCGCGGTATTTTCACACATAGGAATAAATATTTACTTCACAGTCTGTTACAGATGGCTGTATAACAAGCATTTTCCATCGCCGTTTAAAAAATATAATATGTCACTTTTTAATGTGAGAATAGATAAGCAAAAGTATCTCGTAGGTAATATTTATTTATTTAATTAAATATGCTCAGATCATAACTTCTCTTTTTTGAAGTCTACTTCTTGAAAATCAGTCATTTTAGAATATGTGTATGCCATTATTATGTATGGAAATTTAAAGTGCTACATAAAGTTGTTGAGAGTCCATTTTCGAAAAACCAGAATCAAGAATTTAATGTGAGAAAGCGTAGTGGCTCTATATTTTAACTTACATTTATACTATGTTTCTTGAATCCACGCACGTAAGGCCTTTCCAGTGCTTAGCTAATTTTTGTTTCGTGTATGATTGCGGCTAATTAGTTTCCATTGGCTTTATTTTCTTTATTTCGTGCGCATTAAAAGTTACTGAAGAACTCAAGGCGTTTGGAAGTTTCGAACGTTACCGGAAAAAAATTATTTTAGTCTAATTAGCGAAGATCAAATTGTTGATGTTCCCAAATAGACTTAATATGACAGTATTTTTTCTTGGCAAGTGTTTTAAGTGCGACTGTATTAGAGTGTTAATTATGCAATAAAAGTATTTTTTGTCGTGGAAGTCACATGCATACATTGAAATTTCTAGACCTCATATTATAAGTAAGTTTTTATAAGTAAATTGATAAAAAAAAAGAGCGTAAACACGGCCCAAATATTAGTATTCATGTTCACAGAACACAATGAGTTATGTTTCAGTGGAAGTGAAATATGCTCATCATTCTTTTTCTTTCTTTCTTTAACAAGTTAAGATCACTAACGGTGCAGTTGTAAAGGCTGTTGTGCTTGCTTAATCGACCAATCTCTGAAAATATGTTGGAAACATCAAAAACTCTACGAACTTGAATGTTAGTTACGCTGTTTTCAATCGTTGTAGTTGTAAGCGATTCTTCACATTCGTTTTGGAATGTTTTGTTGTCAGATATATAAGCTGCCTGAAAACAATCATCCATTACAGTACCTGGAGAAATAGTAACAATTTAATTTGGATTATTATCCGCTGTTAGGAACGACGGTAACGGCTGTATATCGTAAAAAATTAAAGTTATTTTTTCCTGTCTGCTGCAAATAAATCTCATTTGTTATAGCCGTATCTTCTTCTGTTTTTTTTTCTATGAAATCCATGAAGTGTGGGATCAGCATCAGCATTTTGAAGTATGAATTATTATTCGTAGGTCCTTTAACAAAATTAAATGCCAAATTATAATCTCAATCTGAACATACCTACCCCCTATCCAACTATAATTTTTGTCTCAATTTTATTATTTTTGTCTTTGAACTTTTATACTTATAATATCAGTCTGACCTGCATTTGAAAATTCGTGCAAATGTTTTATTCTTGTATCTTGGTTGGCCCCAAAACCCGGTTTAAGAATCTATTTACATACAGTAACCTAAATAAGTGCTCCTACTAACCACGAGAATATATTTCAGAATACATAATTTTATCAATTTTATAAGAGCAAGCAGCTTCAGTTTCCTCAGCCAAAGATTTGGTAGTACGCGGGAGGACTTATTTCAATTTGTAAACAAAACTAAATTTGCATAGTGCAATGATATTTGCTGGATTGTGACAGCTGGAAGTATAGTTAACTAATTTAATCAATTTGCTTTGTGAATAGTACGGTAATTTTGATAGTAAGTTCAGGGTGCAATAATATTTTATTATTTCTGCATTTTATCACAGTATAGTATTATGTTATTGAGAAGGTGGCTTTTTTAAGTGTCGCAATAATGTTGTTTCCTCGTAACACATTGGGGCAGTGGTAGTCAGTGGCTAGAGTGCTCGACTTTTCTGACGGTTTTCTCGGGAAACTCCTCTTTCCCCCCGCTCTTTTATTTCGGCAATGCTCCATTCGAAGGTCTTACCTCGTCACCATTCGGTTTCCTAACACTTGATTAGTACGTCCCCACTAAATATATATTTAATTATTTTTAGCAGGCTTCATTTTAACTTATGCGAACATATTTTTCGCCTTAATATACTAGTTTTAAAAGTACTCCACAACGTTTTGTACATTAAAAAATTTGTATTTATTTGCCATGTATGTTGCAACATATTATATTAAAAAGGGTGTAGTAAAACCATATTGACCGTTCAAGTATTTCGGAAACTATTTCAGGTTTTATAGATATTGGTCTGCCTTTTAAAGCCTGAGATTGTTTGTACATGTCATTTCAACTTCAAAAATCTTTTGGATTATCTTTAAATTGTCAACATTCCAAATGTACCGAATTTAAGCTTATTTCACTGAAGGAAAAAAATTTGTAGCAGAAGGTTTCAGTATTTTATTTACTTAGTAGTGTGACGTGCACTGGCACGTAGCACTTACTTGGCCTCTTATCACACAGTAATGTCAATTTTTTTTGTCGTAAAATGTTTTTTTTTGTAATAACAAATTAAGTAGTCCAAATTAACCAGGTATAAGGATGTATACGGCGGGATCCAACCTATAAATTGGGGATGCGAGTAGAGAAATTTACATTAAAAATTTATTTTTAATTTTAAATTTAACTTTAAAGCAAGAGAAAAGCATAGAATTTTACATGTCAATTTTATTGGATTTATATCGTGTTTGGACTCATTTTAAAGCTAATTTAATTCCAAGCAATTTTTCTAAGTAAACTTTTCTTATATTTTGCCTTGTTTAAATT
>PNEQ01105543.1:0-30907 GCA_003012365.1 Medauroidea extradentata | reverse complement strand
GTTCAACATGGCGTCGAAATGGTATGTAGAGCACGTGGAAATGCTAATAGAAAATTAAAATATCCGTGCTTGAGTAGCTAAAACTGCTGCAGCACATAATATTTTTCTCCGTAGTTTTTCGCGCCGATCCATGTTGCAATGAACAAAACGACCATTAAAAAATGTGGCGGTGGTGTTATGCGATTTCTGTTATCACTCTTGGTACCATGTGAATATGAGCGAGGAGCCACGCACCATTTTCTGCTATACCCACAACTCAGAATCTGCCAAATATTTTTATGCCCATGGGTATAGCAGAAGGTAACAGGAATTTAGGCATCGTGTGAGGCCGGCTTTATTTGTAAAGGCCCTCTCCATGCATACCACCACGAAGTAGTTAAACTTCTATAATTATTTCAACTTTTTTTAAATTTTAAAAATGTTGAAATAATTATAGAACTTATATGCTTTTGTAGAGAATACTTACAATGTTTACAATTTAATTTTTGTGTTACAACTCTTTAAAGTAAAAATATTTAAACTGAATGTTTGTTGTTGTCATGTTGTCGAGTATTGATCTTATTTACTCTATGGTTTAGACAATATGAAAATTATGGAACAAGGGGTTATTGTATTATTTGAATAGAAAGTTATAGCTTATATGTTAGGTAAATTGTAGAATTAATAGCTGTGTATTTTACCACTTTTTGGTAATGGTTAAGTGAAGAACGGGTGGCATGAGGAGATTGAAGTGTGCTGCTAAGAATTGCAGTGCGCACAAGTTTTACAATTTCCGAATGACCTCGAACGATAAGTATTTATTAAGTAGATATACATTTGCAATATAAAAATTATATTAATTTAAACTGTTGTGTGTGAGTTGTATTTTTTATCTTCCTTTCATTTTACACATTTACCAACTCTACAGCTTAATGTAATGTTACATTTAAAAGTTGAATATTATCTACGAATTATCTAACTTGCATGACAAAAGCCTCTAAATTTTCCTAAACGCTGTAGTCAAACTTCATTCTGCAAAAATTTTAATAACTGATAGTCTTGGAAGAATAATTTAGCCATACATGGATGTCAGAAAAACATATTGAATTGTCTAAAATATTCAACAATTCATTTGTTATTTTTTACTTTTTATAATAAAATCTAGTATAAGCCACTGCTAGAACTACTTAACTCTGTGCTCAAAAGATGACGCTAGTGTCGCACATTGATGCCAACTGGATAGTTTCGTAAAATAACATTTTTATTTTTGTTGACTTGGTGTGCATTGAGAGGGCAAAAATATAAGCGTCACTGAGTCAGCATTGCTGTTGTCACTCTGTTATACCTTACTTACTCTATGGCCTTCTCGTGATTAAACAAGGATGTAAGAAGTTTAGGTTCATATCAAATTATGAAGGAAAATTGTTACAAAGTTTTTATTACAAGTTTATATGTCGTAGTTGTGTTTTGAAGTGTGAAAGTAAATTTCCATAATGTCGTGGTAAGGCCCGTTCACAATCGACATGGCGCAAGTAAAAAAAACATAGCATAAGAAAGTGAATATATGTGATAAGAATGGTGGCGTTCACAATGAATACTTGGCATGACTTACGTGGCGTAACTTGCTTGGCATGGCGTTAAAGATGGTCATCTCTGAGTTTTCTACGCCAAGTTTTTCATGCCGGCCAATAAGAATGTGAAACGTCATAAGTGCTGTTGGCGCGAAAATTTTCGTCCAATAACAAATTAGTGCTTTTCTTGTCGATTATTTTCAGATTGGTCAATTTCGTGGTGATTGTGTACGGACAATTTCGCATGTTATGCTGTGTAAGTTATGTTATTTTTTCCATGTCGATTGTGAACAGGCTTTTTCAGTGTAGTGGATGCGTGTGTTCATTTTTTTTTGTTCGTGAATAATTAAGTGCTTTATTTATGGAGAACAGCATTTTTGTAACACAATTGGAACACCACAGAGTGGTTTTCGTCTGTGACCAGCTTTAACATACTTTATGTTGCTAACGGAAAATAAAGTGCCTAAAGTGATACACGTGTGACGCGATTAAAGCAAAAACTATGTATACATTTTATATTTGTACTGATATTAATTTGAGTGGCCTAGTTTTGAAATTCACGTAAGTTATTTTAACTTGTGTGGCATGGTATTTGTGAGTGTAGGCCTACTACCTAATGGGCTATTCGTGTGGCATATTTACATTAAATTAACTCTTATATTCCTTATCTCAGTCATTTTAAAGTTAATGTTACGTTTTAACACAATTCACTAAACACACTCGTTAATAGCTACAATTTACAATTATTGGGACTCATATTACAAAGGGAATATGTTTATTAATAGGTACAGTTTAGTATTGGAAACATATAATAATTTACAGGTATTCAATGTACATCGAACAACATAATATCGTTACATAAGCCTAATTACATTTAAAAGTGGAACACGTGAATTTCGCTCATTTTTTTTTTTTTTTTTTCACTTTCCACATTTTAAAGTTAATGTTACGTTTTAACACAATTCACTTAACACACTCGTTAATAGCTACAATTTACAATTATTGGGACTCATATTACAAAGGGAATATGTTTATTAATAGGTACAGTTTAGTATTGGAAACATATAATAATTTACAGGTATTCAATGTACATCGAACAACATAATATCGTTACATAAGCCTAATTACAATTATTTTTAAAAGTGGAACACGTGAATTTCGCTCATTTTTTTTTTTTCACTTTCCACATAAACAAATGAATTTTACTCTCAGTTACTCAATGAAATCACGTGAGTAAATATTTTACTCTGCAAAGATGCTCAGAGTAATTACTTCGTAGTATTGGGCACGGTCGTAGAAGAACAGGTCTGGACACTCGCCTATCTAACAATGTATTTTGCTTGACCCCCTTGTTGTTTGGCTGTAGTTCGTCAAGTTACCGAGAATGCCGTACTTTTTGGCGCTGTTTTCCGGGCGGTCGGACTCAAACTCCGTCCACTTTTTTCCATTGTTAAATTTATAAAGTAAATAAAGATTGCTGGCACCTTTTCTTATATTTATGAGCGAAGAAAGTATTTCATAAATTGATAAAAAATACATTTTGATAAATTGTTTATCTTAGCGGAAAAGAAGTGAGCGGAGTTTAATCCGACCATCGTAACATCAGCGCCAATAAAACACAATATTCTCGGTAACTGTAAATGGGCAGGTTTGGTTAAACGCATTCCAAACATAAGCTCGATAGGTTCACTTTTTGTAAACATGTGAACTTCGTTCGTCTGACCTTTCAAATCTATACTTATAATAATATTTCGGATCTGAAGCATTAAACTGAATTCGTAGTAAGTTATTATCTCTCTAGAAATTAAATTAAATTTACATAACCTAAAACCTATAACTAAAACATCTCAGTGTGTGAGTGAGAGCTAGGCCTACTAATACATTGCTGTCTTCACTCATTTAAAATCAACTCGAATTAAATAAATCTTTATTGTTGGCTACCAAATCTACAATCACGCATGCCTAAACAATGGGCGAATTCCCAGAATTAACTTTTACGTAACAGGGTTTGCTAAATTTTATTAGTTTATTAAGTCGTTGAAAAATTCCAATACACACAATAGTGCTTGGCATGCGGTGGCTAACCAAAACAAGTAAGTCTACGTCATAAATGTTACGCAATAAGAACGTGTTGTTAATGTTTGTGGTGGCGTTTGAAAATATGGCATTTTTCAAGCTGAATAATTCGAAAATTACAATGTTCACGGAGCTATTGTTTTGCCTACCTTCATTTAGTGCCGAAATAATTCCGAAAAATGTGGTAAACATTAAAAATTTTTTCTAGGAATTTTCCCTATTAATATCTTGAATATGCAACACAGTTAATTACGTCAAAAATATGGCTCGTCAGATACTGTTCCCTGTACGAATATTTTATTAAGACGACTATACACATAAGCTTTATGGTTTTTCCATATAAAATAAAAATGATTTAAGTTACGGTGGATTTTTCGCAATTCCAACATAAATTAATTTCACTGTCGTCGTTACGGGCTACGAAATGTTCTAACCTCACTAATCCGCCCTGATTTTTACATATTTGTAAACAAATTACGGCAACCTTAAAAGTTAGTGACTAGACCCTCTGGGGCCTATTTCATAAAAGACTTCTAATACGGGGCCTGTAATACAGGAGTTGTAACTAGTAAGATAAATTTTAGAACCCTGTAAAATCCTGTTTCATAAAAATAATGTTACACTACTAGAATCACCTGTAAAACTGTACCTGTATTACAGGCCCATGTGTTCGGCATTGTTTATTATTTTGTGTAGAGGTTATAAACAGCAGACATCTTTTCTTGGTTTCTTTTGCATCGGTGATATCCACAAGTGTAGATTACTGTGAACATTTATAGTAAATACTTTTGTTTAATGCAGTCAGTTATGGCTAAAAGAGAAGAACGAAACGTTAGAACAATAAATTTCTTGCTAGCTGTACTAAATGATAAGAAAGAGCTGTTTGAGCAGTACTGTCCTACAATCACAAAAGAGACTAGACGACAAGCATGGAACAGAATTAGAGACTATGCTGTGTCCATTGGTTTGATAACCAATAATAGAGATGTGACATACGTACGAAACATAACATGGCAAAACCTTAGAGGAAGAACAATGGTAAGTGCAATAAATGGGTATATTACTTACTAGATGTTATTGACATATTAAGGAATATAACTTTATTACATGTATTACATACACTCTAAATTAATGTTATTTATATGCATTATTTAAAACATGTAGGTTAATGGTGGTATCCGTTAAAAAATATTTGAGGCTCTTACTGTATTAATATAAATTTATTGATAATATTATCATTACAATTGGGAAACAGAATCAAAACGTAAAACATGAATGTATAGTCAAAAACTTTAACATAAATTACAAATAGAATACTCTCTTGCTTGTTGCAGGCAAAGCTTGACAAACAAACTGGTGGAGCAGGAGGTCCCGAGAAGAAATTGGACGAAATAGATAGACTAGTTATTGACATTCTAGGCAAACACTCACCAGTTGTCAAGGGTTTTGGCGTTTGTGATTCCTTTGGAATGCAAAGGAATGATGTGCATGATGAACAACTTAACAGTACCACTGAAAGCCCAGAACAGTTTGATATGATTCATGAAAATATTGACAATGGGGGTCCATCGAATGGCATAACAAACACCACTACTCCACCTGTGACTGCTATTTCACCACCAACTGTACAAGGTATTTGTTTATGCTATATGAATCTGTTGTAAACCTAGAAACTATGTCAGTAAATAATACATTTCTGTTTGTTCATGCAGACATACACTTGACACATATTACTGTACTATTCCACCAACATATTGGGTAACTGACCTGAAATTCGACATTGTTCTGAAATTATTTGGCTCAAAACATAATTTATGGCTGAAATGTCTTTATGTGGTGATGGCAATGTTTGTACTAATAAATAGGTTAATATTAGGCCATTAACAGTTACAGGTGGCAAAAGACGAGTGATCGTCCAAACATCGGACATCATTAAACAACAAGAAATGTTAAAGAAAAAGAAGCTGGAATTGGAGATAAGACGACTGGAGTTGGTTGTGTGGGACAGGGAAAATACACTAGGGGTCGCACATTGTAACCTCACGAACCATATTACACGCACTAGTCAATACGACGGTAACACTGAACAATGTGTCAATCAGCAGGTGGTAGTGCTAGAAGACTCACAATATGTGATAAACGAAGAAGGACACGTTGTAGTTGTGTAGGGTCCTACTGAAACCTCACGTTAACAAGAATACATTTTATTTATATTTGAATTATGCCTGCTTGTAATTCTCGTGTCAGATTGGGTATTAATGCCCCAAATAAAATAGTGTTTGTAAATTGCTGCTGTCTTCATAATTACCTTGCAAGATGTGTGTTGTGGTGTCAATAAAAATACATAAGGTTGTAACAAAGGTAAAGTCCATGTAACCTTCAACATACGTTAGGAATTTAAGTGTTG
Organism: Medauroidea extradentata; assembly: GCA_003012365.1. Taxonomy (NCBI): domain Eukaryota; kingdom Metazoa; phylum Arthropoda; class Insecta; order Phasmatodea; family Phasmatidae; genus Medauroidea; species Medauroidea extradentata. The sequence continues at coordinate 24,874 of PNEQ01105543.1, read as the reverse complement.
TAAGTTCGTACGAACTAGTGTGTTTAGTTTTCAAAGTGCCTGTAGTAATTGTTTAACCTTTCTAGTCCTGCTTCATCTACACCCTCATCAATATCATTTGGTTGTCCTTCGGCACTATCTTCTATATTAACGTGGTCATTTTCGATATCCATGTTAGAATTTTCAATTTTGGACAGATTACAAAGTGCTACACAACATTTAATTACTTTGCAGGCAAAAATAGGCTGGAGTCTAAGATAATTTAGGCAGGGGAATTTCTCCTTCAAAATGCCTATAGCACATTCAATGACACGTCGGGATTTCTTATGTGCTCTAGCAAATCTGCACTGTTCTATTTTCATCTTGCACGATTGGAGGGATCACCCATGGTTTTAAGGGATATATTGAGTCTCCTAAAAGTACACTTCCAGGAAAAGGTCTCCATCCTTGTTCCATTAGATGAAATAAGCCACTGTTACGCAACACCCGTGCATCACTTGCACTTCCAGGCCAATCAGCATACACATAAAAAAAAGTTAAGTTTGCACCACAAACAAGCATGACGTTTATGGAATGATTTCCGTGACGGTCGACAAATGCTGGTTCAAAGTCATGTGGGGCATCCATTTCAATAAGTGTACCATCATCTGCACCACAGACGAGTGGTATTCCTGCAATATTGCTGAAGTCATTAACGACGCGACCAACATCATGTGGCCAATGCACAAGGTCTTCTACTAATGTAGTATCAACTGCATTCACTACTGTATGGACTATTCTACAGACAGTGGACTTGGATACACCATGCATGTCACTGATGCTGTGGTATTGTGCCCCTGTCCCCACCCAATGCAGTGCTACTTGCAACTGTTGGTGTGGCATTACAGCTTGGTTTCTGTTAGTTGGATGAATCAAATTAGGACCTATTCGTTCCAGAAGGTACGAAAATTGTTGAAAACTTAGGCTAAAACGTTCGTTGAATTCATAAGTTTCTTGTAGAACATTATATGAAATTCTGTGTCTAAATGTCCTTGGTCTCCTTACCATAATTCTTTCATCGTCACTAGAACTATGATCCTCGTCCATTTTACACTTAAACTTAAAATATGTACATATGTTATGCACATATTCTTACACAAATACAATTACACCACATATTGGATTCATGCATTTGTTCAGTCCCATCTGTTATTACAGTGATCTATTGCACTGCCTGTGTAATATGCGAGTATTATTAACTAACAACATACATACGAGAAGATTATCACTTAATATTCACTACTAACCACCTTTAATAAAATATTTTATAGTGCTCTTAAGAATGCTAAAATAATCCTTAATTTACAAGACTTGTATTACAAGTGCTGCTCTTTATGAAACTCAGTGCTTTTAAAGTCTTATAATATTTACCTGTAATACAGGCAAATCTCCTGTAACTCATTTTACAGCTGTAATATTTCTTGAAACACAGTCCTGTAAATTTAAACTGTAATATAGGAAGTTTACTTCTAATACAGGACCTGTAAGTTTTATTAAATAGGCCCCTGGTCTAATAACATAGACCTGCAGATCGCCGACTGAAATTACCGATTCTGCTATATAAAAAAAAAAAAGGCCGCCAAGTAACTACTCTCTAGATTTACGATCGCTCTAAAGCATCCAACTGTGAGTATATAGTCACGTGACCAGAACTACCGACCCAGTACGTTTCCGTAAGCACATATAAGCGCCTTCTAAACATATGGCCGATATGGCCATAGCAGAACTAAGGCCACGGGTAACGTTGTAAACAGATCGGGCAAAAATAATGTCTAATTTTAAATATTGCAAGACTTATCAGGATCTGGGAGCATGTAAGGACTTGTTGGAACCAGAATAAAATAGAGCGAGTGAAACCTTTCTTTAATATTTTGTCAGTTGTCATGACAGGAATAGAAAATGGAAATGCATTAGTTAGAACATGTGGTAGTTCGCGTCAACACTTCGATATATTTTTTAATAGAGTGCGTATATAATTTGTCATGGATCCGTTGTTCTTGGCCCTTAGCTTGTTCAGGAGACGACGTTATGAAGAATGTGTGTCAGTTTGTACAGAGCTACTAGGCAATAATCCGTATGACCAGGCAGTGTGGTCTCTGAAACTGATGGCCCTGACAGAACAAGTGTACGTCGATGACATCGAAGCTGAGGAAGAAGGGATAGCCGAAGCGCTGATGGACAACGATGCGGTGGCACAGATGCCGAGGCCAGGTACGTCACTGCGTACATCTGGGACTGCAGGTGTTGGACTGAGGCCAAAGACCCAGGCAGGGCGACCTGTCAGTGGAATAGTTCGACCCGGCACACTATCGAACCGACCTGGTACAATGGAGCAGGCATTGAGAACACCTCGCACTGCAAGGACATCCCGACCTGTGACGTCACAGTCCGCGAGAACAATGCGCTTAGGGACGGCCTCCATGGTATCCGAACCAGGTGGCCCGTTCGTTCAGCTCTCCAGGTTGAATCTATCCAAATACGCCCAGCAGCAAAGTGTTGCAAAGCCACTGTTCGAGTACATATTCTATCACGAGAACGACACGCGTCACGCGATGGAACTTGCCGTACAAGCGACTCAGGCTTGCAAGTTTGAAGACTGGTGGTGGAAGGTGCAGTTAGGAAAGTGCTACTTCATGCTGGGGATGATGCGCGACGCAGAGCAACAGTTCCGCTCCGCCGTCAAGCAACACCAGAGTGTAGAAACATTTCTTAGGTTGGTGCGGGTTTACATCAGGCTTGATCAACCATTGTCTGCCCTGGAAGTGTGCAAGACGGGCCTCCGGTATTTTCCCGAGGAAGTCACTTTGACGACGGAGATGGCGAGGTTATTCGAAGGGCTGAACGACATACTGACTTCGGTGAAATATTACCGCCAGATACTGCAGCAAGATGCAACTCACGTAGAAGCGATAGCATGCATCGGCATGCAGCACTTTTATACGGACCAACCGGAGGTGGCATTGAGGTTCTACCGGAGACTTTTACAAATGGGGATTTACAATGTGGAGTTGTTCAACAACCTGGGGCTGTGTTGCTATTACGCCCAACAGTACGACATGATGCTGCCGTGTTTCAAGCAGGCTCTCGGTCTTGCGACGGACGAAGCAGCCGCAGATGTTTGGTACAATATCTCCCATGTCGCGCTAGGGGTCGGAGATGCGAACCTTGCCATGCAGTGCCTCCGTCTGTCTCTCTCCGCAGATAACAACCACGCCCCGTCGTACAACAACCTCGGGGTGCTTGAGATAAGGCGGGGCCACTTAGAGCAGGCAAGGGCTTTCTTTCAGGCGTCTGCGAGTCTTGCTCCGTACTTGTTCGAGCCACACTTCAACCACGCCCTGCTGTCGCAGAAAGTGGGAGACTTGCAGACGAGTTACGTGGTGGTGCAGAAAGCTCTGCAGGCATATCCTGGTCACATGGAGTCCAGAGAGCTTCTCTTGAAACTACAAGCACATTTCTCCTTCATTTAACTCTTAACTAAACACAAAACCTTTGTTGGCTTTAAAGTACACTTGTACGTACCACCGTAGTCACAGAACTTAACAAGAGAGGTATTTGCTCGTACTTTAGTTCTGTATATTTGATGGCTATCATTGTGCATCAGGCCATCAGCACTTACATGTTCATGGCTGTAACATATTGCCTTGCGCACATTACAATCATTCACACAAGTGCCATGTACAGCTTGTACAGATTATTTCTCTCGTAGATGTGTAAAGATGGTCCGTCCGTCCAACGCACTAGATATGTTTCTCTAGTCATTAAATTGTAATTTTATTACCGTTGTATGCAATCTTAAAAATATTAGACTAAGCCCAGCATGTACTGGACATTTTCTAGTACAAGAAAGAGTTTATTGAAGATGAAAGATTGTTTAGCTGAAATATTGTTGGTAGCATGTGTTGTAGCATATGTTGCCTCCCAGTGTCTGACGTTTGTTGTTTGTTCGACAGGCTGTATTTGTAGCTGTACGATTACTTTATTTAAGTCCAAGACATCTTCAGCTGCGAAAAAATAATGTTCTGATAAAGGTATTATTTTCAGGAAAATTAGATAATCAAATTGCCAATAATTAATGCGCAAGTTTATGTTATATTAGACACTTTCAGTCTCAGCGGACATCCACACGACAGATAGTCACTAAAATTTCAAGTGATCACCTTATTTCTCACAAAAGATGATTGAGTTTATTGAGCTTAAAATAAAAATTGTGCGAATGTATCAATTGACGCAAGTAATACCAAACTGATGTAGAAATATTCTTGCTGTGAAATGTTAGTTGACTGTCAATAAACAAAATAAATTCACCAACAAACAGAATTGCCTAGTCAATATTGTATTCTAGTTTAATCACTTGCATACTATTTCCAGCTTGTTTTCTGGCCACTTGTGAACCAAAATAAATACGTACTATAAGTTTACATAATTGTGTGATGAAGTGCTGAATGTATTTAACAAATTTCAAACTTACATGGAAACTGGATCATGCTATAAAAAGTAGTAAATATTAAAAGGCCTTTGTATCGGATCTAATTTCTGCTTGTAAGACATTGGCGTTGCTAAATTGGCATACAGGGTTTTCTCAGTGATGTGGGAGTTTGTAAGCGAGCCTATAATTTGATTGTTGGTAGTATGTGTGGTGTGTTTAGAGTACAGCAGGTCATTCTGAGGGGCGTAACATCACGTCCCTAGTAGGTGTCCTGCATTTCTAAAATCATAGTAATGTAGTCCTACTGGGACAATTTTGACGATAACACCAGAAGAATGGATTCCGAGTGATGTCCCATCTGCAACTCCCCTGGGCCGAAGCAGTTATCCAAGGGTGTTGTACTATATGCCAAAAGAGCAGAAGAGAGATAGTAAATATTTTATAAGCTGTTTGGCTACTTTCACAGCAGACTCTAGTTCTTCGTTAGTCTGGTGGTAATGTGGAGAGGATGTAATAACAATAAAGTTGTGCGAGGAACTGAATGTTCCGAACCCCTCTGAAAGAAACTGTCACCCTTTGTTCACTTGCACATGTCTGGAATGCCAAACCAAGCAAACACATTGCAGCGAGATTTATGATGACTGATTCATCTGCCAAAGACGACACAGATATAATTACAAAATAACGTGAATAGCAGTCAGTAACAATCATATACCATTGTTCATGTTTTAAAAATATATCCACCACATTAACATTTAGACACTTACTTTCTCTGCATTTTGTAGTTCCCTGGTTACCTGCATGTACAAACTGCACACATTTATGCTAAAGAGGAGGTGGAACAACCAGTCTAGTACTTTCCAATAAAACCTCCTCCACGACTGTGATCTGTCTGAACTGATAATATGATTCCATTTCCTTTGGAAAGTCCACCTTCTGTGGCCATCCTGCCTGAGCATACAACTTCAGTTTTATACAAACTGGATCTGCTTACTGTTCCTGCAACGAATAACCTGCAAAAACTCATCCTTGACTGGACAAACTGTCATTATTTGTTATGCAAAGGCTTCCACTTTTTATGTTAATTCCTATTCTTGTTCTTTTGACAACGAATTACGAGTAAGAGCCTGCTACTAATAAGTCTTTACCAGGTACATACTGAACTGTGTATTCACATCACAATAAGTAGACCCTGAAGCATTGTAATCAAGGTGACAGCTCATCTATAGAATTGGTAAGTAATATTTGTACCAACGGTTTGTGGTCTGTTTCCAAAATGATGGGTATATCAATTGAGCACTGTTGGAATTCTCCCCCCCCCCCCCTATCAGAGTTTAAGATTCCTTTTCAAGCTGGGAATAACATTATGTTGTGGAGAGGGTACGGGAAGCATATAGCATGGCTTGCAGTTGCAGTGAACCGCCAGACTATTGGAGGATACAACTCCCCAGACCAAATGAGCTGGCATCTGCACTTAGGATGACCTGCAGGCTGGGGTCAAAGAAGACCCAAGTAGGTGCAGTTGAAAGCATGTTTTTAATTTTATCATATATGCCACTCTTTGGGCTTTTCCCCACACAAAACACACATCTTTCTTTGAGAGTGCAAATAAAGGTGATTTCTTAGGAAGAAAGTGTGCTGAAAAATTTACTGAGTCTAGAAACTGTTGTTCACTTTTTGTGGTAGGTCAATGGATGTTACTAATCCTTCAAATCTTTCTGGGTAAATATGAATACACTCAGCAGACAGTACAAATCCTAACAACTACATCACCTTAGTGCTCCCAAACAGCTTTTTATGGTGTTTAGTGTGATGCCTTCCTCCTCCAATCTGCACGAAACTTTTCTCAATGTTCGTGTTCTTCAGTTATTTCTGCAAAAACTAGTACATATATAGTATCAACATGGAGAACTACACACTAAATACCTACCTTCTAAAACTTCAATTTTTATAGAGAAATATTCTGAGGAACACTTAATCCCAAATTATAACTGTTTGAACAAATTACCTTCCAAATGGTGTGATAAAGGTGGTCAGAAGCAGACTGTATTTACTGCCATTTGATAAACCCTTAAGTTGCAATATATTTTAGAGAAATACCTGGTGCCTTTGAGTTGCACAAGTTCGATTTCCACACCTGTTACTGGAAAATGAGGACGGTTGATGTATTTGTTTAACTCGGTGTAGTCACCACAAATGTGCACCGCATCACCCTTGGGAACCACTACAGTGGGAGCCACACTGTCGACTCGGTCACTTGTCCTAGAACGCTTAACTTAATTAATCTGTCAAATTCAGCTTTGAGCTTATTGAACAGAGGTAAAGCCACCACTCTTCTAATTGACTGCAGAAATGTTTTACATTCTCTTGTAACACTAACTCCACTTGCCTTTTTATTGTCCCAAATACCTTGGTAAACCCAGGTAACTCTAAAGGCTCGTGTATCAGAAGCTTAAATTTGTGATAATATACATTACTCATTCCCAAAGCTGACAATAGGCATTTCAAATAATGTCTCCCTAATATAGGTGTTTTCAGCCCCACTATAAATAATACCTATTGTGCGCCTCATAGCACGGATCTGAAGTTCTAATTTCAAACAACCCATAACAGACAATTTACTGCCATATGGTCCTGAAATTATTTAAGTACACTGTTTCATATGTTCTTTGAACTCCTTAGGAACAACCTTTGGGGGTCCACTTGTTGGTTCGTCCTGACGCAATCACTAAACTACCCAAGACATCACTGTCACTTTCTTGTAATGGTTCTATCCCTGACACAAGGCACATTTGAGAACCATTGCCATGTTCACTGGTTTTACATACAGATGTCCAGTGACCCATCTTTTTGCAGTTGAAACATTTTATGTTTCTTGCCAGACATTTTGATCACTCATGCCCTTCTTAAGGTCACTAAACTGACCTATAATAGCTCGAACGTCTCCCCGAGAGGTTGGCTGGTGCCTGAAGGTTACAGACGGCTGAAATCTGTTTTCTGTTTGCACTCGAACTTCCGCACGACAATTCTTCTGTTCCTTGTGAACTTCTGCAGATTGCCTACTCTGAAGTTCTGCTTGCTTGGCTGCAAGAACTGCTTGTTCAAGAGTAAATTCTGATTTCAACTGAAGCTGCTCACTAGTTATTGTATCTGCCATACCAACAACAGTTTTATCTTGATTGTAATTTTCCAAATTTACAATTGTCTGCTAATGTATGGAAAGCTGTAATGAAATCAGCAACTGTTTCATCTGGTAATTGTGATCTTGAACTGAACCGAAAAGTTCAAATATATTTCTCCTAGGATTAAAATTTTCGAATGATTGCTTGCAATGCCTGTTTATACTCATTGGTTTGAAGTTTGAACTCCGCCAAAATTTTTTTTGTTTGGTTGCCCATTACGTGTACTGTAATAACAAGTAAATTTTTGTGGTTATTTTTTTATAACGTAATGGGCTACAGACGTGTACCAGGAAAACTTTCTTTCCCATGCATCACACGATGTTGGAATTGCAAAGTCCATGGCTGGAGGCTGGTGTAAGAAAGGTGCTTTCTCGTCCTGCTGTTCTGGGACAGCATTTGTAGACTGCATTATTCCCACTTTTCCACGAAGTCTACCTGTCACACAAAATTACTTATGCCATTCCACTACACTGATCCCACTGCTGCCATCATGTACCATTATTCTAGAGACTTTGGAAGGTTGAAATATTATAGTCCATAAGTACTCAATTAGGCTGCTCTGACATCTTGTTAAGTTTTTCTTTTGTTCTTGCTCCTGCTTGTACAGAAACATGCACCAATTATGGCCAATGAATATATACTAACACCTCACTAATTTCTTGACATTATTAAGCAGATACATATTTAGCTACCAATATCACAGTCCAAATTATTTATGCTTTGTTGGCAGCTTTTATAAGGTTGCAGAATCGCAGAATTTTGTCATCATAATACTGTGTGGAACACCCCAATGAAGAGACATGTGCTGACTCCACTTGTGATGAGTTACTTATGTACGGATGTACGTACATAACCAGAGGTGCCAACCATTTACCAAAGCTTTCAGTAGTAATTTTGGAAAAAATTAGTATATTTCAGTATTTTCCGTAGTGAACGTATTATCTTAAGCCGATGCTACATTGACCTTAAGGTAGCTGTATAGAAATAACCGTCACCGCACCATAAGAAATTCACAGGTTTCCATCCCTCTTACGGCGATTCTAGCACGGCCTTTAAATGTGTAGGCCTATGCACAATCACATTAAGCCAGTGCTAGATTGACAGTAAAGTAGCCGTATCCAAATAACTGTAACCACACCGTAAGAAATTAACAGGTTTCTATCCCTCTTATGGTCTTACGGCAGCTAAGCAGCGATACGGTGTGTTGTAGCATGCATTATTCAAAAGTGTGTGTTCAAATTTTATGGTTATTTCTTACAGCGATTCTAGCACAGCTTTTACCTGTTCGTCGGTAACTTCTTCGGCATTTGTTGTTGGATCTAAAGCATCACTTATTATACGTAATATATTTATTCTCGACATTTCTAACTTTGAAAATGCTTAATGTGTTTTTAACATGACTATGTATTGACTGCGGCATCTTTGCCATCATGTTTACACTGAAGTCACCATTGCACGATTCACAAAACACGTGTTGTTGAGATACATTTGAAGCACTTAAACCTGTCCATAACTGTGAATATTCTGAACGATATTTCTCAACACTCTTCGGTTTCAAACACATACTCGAATTTAAACATTCACATCAACATACTTTCGTTAAACTACGGCAATATGGATAAGTTTCCAATATGGCCGATCAGCAGAAGAAGCAACCACGCACGACTCGATTCGACTGCATGAGTCAACATCAACAACTAATAGATAAGTCGGAAGACTGCGGTCTCGCACGATGTAATATGAACAATCGATTGTATGAGATACATACAAGATACGAGAACCTTCCGACGCGTGCAGCGCAAAGTGTAAACACACTAGTTTGTAAGTACGCTACCATCACCAAAATATGGTTTCTGAAAACGAAAAAAGCGAGAAACAAAACAATGTAGGTGTGCCTGAGCGTGGAGAAAGAAATAGTGTCATACGATCCACACAGCTACGAACCGAAATATATGCATACACTGTGGAACATGCCTGTTCATTTACAGTCAGGCGGAAGCTAATAAATCCGTAGTTTATCAACAGAATGCGTACTTTCGTAGTAAACCATCGAAATTCGTATAAACTATGGATAATCCATAGTAGTTGGCACCTCTGCAAAACTGCTGGATGATGCCAACTACAACGGTCTCAAAGCAGAGGCATTTATTTAACATTATTTATGCTTCTTTCCTGTGTAGTGTTGTGTGACAAACTGAAACCCCTTCCCAATAGTAACATTAACACAACATATATTACAATCAAGTTCATGAACTTTAATTCTTTTTTTTACCCATTTGAAAACCCCATGCCCCAAAATATCAGTTTTCAACAACTACTCTTCTAAAAATGACATTTCCCCATTTTCACTCAATTTATACCAAACCTATTGACATATAAAATGAATTAAAACCAACCACGTGGCTGTAAACTTGTACATATCTGGTAGTGATTTGGTCATTAAATATTTTTCTTGCACACTAAAAATGAAATACCAACTACATCACTATTTTAGTAGTTGCAACGTAGAAAACTACTACATGTAATACAAATGCCAATTGGTACACAATCTCAAAACCATGCAAGGATATTTGAGGTTAAATCCTGTAGACAGAAATATTGCAATTATTGTAATAAACAGTACTGAAATGCAAACATAACACACACTAAGGTTATTAGAACAGTTACCAAAACCCATGATTTCAATTCCTATATTTTACACCTAACATAACCACGCAACTGTAGCAAAGTTTACAGCATGTTATGCACCGTACCACTGTCATACCATCCACATTTGGTTTCTAACAAGTGTTTTTGCATTCACTTGAAAACACAAACACGTTGAATAAGCTAGTAACCAGCTTGGTATAAATTAATTTCAAAAATACACTACTGTTTCATATCTACGACCAAAAACACAAAACGAGTGTCACGTCATGCAGTCAGCACTACAACTATTGTACAAACAACCATTATTTCAATAATAACCGGGCTTATATTATAACCCCAATACAATAATCACTGTTTACACTGGCCATCTTCCACCTGTAGCTGCTGCAGGGTAACGTTGCATCGGCCATAAAAAGGCGCTGGCAACAAAGTTAGTAGTCTGCTAATTTGGCTGGCTTATGCAACGATAATGGGCACGTTTGTTACGTAATACCAAAAAATTACTTTGTGTGTTGTAAAACGTAGCCACTTCCTCTGTACAGTGTGAACTGTTTGTCGGTGATTTAAACGAGTTCTAACATGGCACGTGCATACACAGTGTTTGACAGAGAAGGGTGAAATTCATTCTACAAGAGTCCTCCTTCCCAAGTTTAATGAGAAGGAAAATAAGGGAACTATAAATTATAAATAAGGACGAAAATTGTTACTGTTAGTGAATCTTCTATTACATTTATTTGTTGGTAGTGCATTCAAATGCACTCAATAAAGCTAAACATTGCTTTTTCTACGTGTTGTGCATAAAAATACAGGCTACTAACTGGACACGTGCAAAACTCTGATAAAACGTATTTACTGGTGTATTGTGTGCACTTTTATTCCAAAACAACTGATAAAAATTCAGCGGTGCAAACTATACACGCAAAATAGAACGAAAAGTACGTGGTGAAAAAGCTGGCTGTGGCCGGAAAAAAGGGCAGGGGGAGGCAAAGGTGGAGTTATAGTCTTAAAATGGCAGGGGTCAAGAGTGGGAGGCAGAGAGAGAGAGAGAGACAGAGAGAGAGAGACAGAGAGAGAGAGAGAGTGTGTGTGTGTTTCATTTTCTCACCCCCTCCCCCCTTTACCAAAGCTGTAACTGTCGCTGTTGAAACCTTAATTTTTTTGTTTGACATGGCAGGAAAGTTCGTGGGTGGCGGGCGAAAGCAATATGAAAAGTTAATTTTGACGTCTGGTGATCAGCTATCGTTCCATGGGCAAAGAAAGGAAGAAAAAGGGCGACACTGTTCTTTACCTCCCCTCCACCGGGAGAGTGAAGGCAAGGCAGGGTGGTGGTTTGGGCCGGACAGCCCTATGCTTGTACACCCCCAGCTGCATTCCTGAGCCTTGCTTTCTCAACTCTGGCTGGACAGTAAATAAAAAAGGCAAGCCTGCTCTGCTGTTATGGCTGGTTATCTTGTGGAGGAAGGTGGTAAGGGGACATGCTGAAAGCAGAAGACACAGCACAGCAAGAGGGTAAAGGGGGGGAATGTTTTGTAAACACACGTGCGCGTGTGCACACACACACACACTCACGAATGAGCTGCAGACAGGCAGCAAGCGACCTTGGCAGGCTATTAATAGATAGCTGCGGACAATGGACCACACCTCCTTCCCCCAGACTCTCTCTTATAGTCGTGTGAAGCAGGCTTGCGGCGATGTATGTGACCTTGTGAAGTGAGTAGGTTTGTTGGCCGGATGCGACCCTCTCGCCTGCTAGTACTGTCACGTGAGTCATGCTTCTGCCAGGACACCTCGCTTCCCTCGCCAAACTCATGGGTATTCTAAATGCCCTCAAAGAAAAAAAAATTGAAGGAATAAAATGGAAAAAGTTAACATCGCGAGCAGGAAAGATTATTTAAAATACTGTATGTTCATTAGAATTCAGTTATAATTAGAGGCCCGAAATTTTCGAAAATGGAAAGGAGCTGCGATAAAATGGGGAAGTTATTGGTTGGGGGGGGGGGGGGGGGGGGGAAGAGATGAAGGCTCCGATGCCAGACACACTGTTGTCAGGCGCTCCCAAAAAGCTTCCGCTCAGCTCAGATGACAACACTGCAATTGGAACAAGAACTGCGTGTCCTGACTGAATAACGGTGAAGATATGCTGTTTCTTCACTAAGAATAATTGCAGCTGGCTATGTGCTATACCTGACACACACACACACACACACCATGCATATTGAAGAAATGCGTCTGGGAGACACGATAGCGCTGTCTCTTTCCCTCACACACGCTTATCTCTGCTTAGCTTGCTACAGCTCATATTTGATTCGGTAGACCTTCAGCTTTTTGAGATAAGAAGAAAGGACGGCAGATGAGAGGACGCATGGGCGTTACAGTCTCCAGTGTCAGTGCATTTGCTGTTCTGATTCACCTTCATGCTCACACAGTCTGCCGTACGTGTTTTTATCTTTTAGTTTAGTGGCAATTTCAACATTTACTGTACACTAATTATAAATGATAATTTAACACACTACATGTCCCATAAACTTGAGCGAGAAGCAATAAATCCTTGCGGGCTGGCCTTTGCATTGTTTAAGTATCGTACACACCGTCAGGAATAACGTGGGACAAGAGTAAGTCACACGTTTTTTGTCTTGGAAAGAGTCCGTTTGGACAGCTGAAGGGGAAGAAAGAAAAATAAAAAGTAAAATAAATAAATAAATATATATATATATATTACGGGTGATGGGCTGTGTGTGAAAACGAGCATGTCTAGCTTTAGCATTGCTTTTCAACGAACTATCTATCTAGATTTGGTAGCGCTCACGTAGGTCAGGCATGTTTTCTGTTGGCACACTGCCGGAATAAAATCACAAACTTGTGACCTTGTTCAAAGTCAATGCATTCATGTGCGAGCACTTCTGTTACTACTAATTGGCTTCGAACTTATCTTCTTGTCGCCGCTAAACACAGTTGACTACTAGTGCGCGAAAATAAAGCAACTACCAACGTTGGAGTCACTTATTTTTGCTGGTAAATAACACTATCATTACCTGCCCAACGGACAAATGAACACTTACATCACCCATCCGAGCTGATTTTTATGTGTGTGTCTGGTAAGCGTACAAATTATTCTACGCATGCTACAGTGTGAAAGGGCACACAGAATTATCATCAGAGCATGCATGCTAAAATAAATAAATAAATAAATAAATTACTACATTCGTCAAACTGATTACATTAGTCTGCAGCGGCCGGCACTGTAATCATGCTTGACTGCCGGCGCGTGTACTCTAGCCGCGCGTCCGCACGGGCGAGACACAGTTGAGGCGGTCCAGCGATAGACAGCCATGCTTACATGTCGCGGCAGAGATTTTGACCCGTTTTGACTTAGCGAATAGTTGCACCCATACTTGTTGGGTATCATTATAACCAGCGCATACTTACCTGTTAAAATAAACCTATATTTCCTAAAAATAACGTACTACTTTGTAATTAAATAAGATTAAAGACAGTTTAAATGCAATTTTTGGGTTTAGGGGTCAGAATCGGCCAAATTCGGCTATAGCGAAGTTCGAACCCAGAACCGTGACATTTAGCTATAACGAGACTCTACTGTATATCAAAATTCAAAATCGTAATCAATAAATAAAATCAGAAAAGCAAGCTGTACGTGAAACTAGACACGGTTAACTTCGGAAACATAGCCAACTGTCACGTGGGTTGAAAGGGGGTGGGGGAAATGATGTCACAATTCTATTTTTAGAACGACACACACTTGTGATTGGGAAGGAAAGCGAGATGTCCAGGCAGAAGCATGACTCACGTGACAGTGCCAACGGGCTGTATTGAAGGAAGGGAAAGGGGTAGCGGCACGACGGGTCGGCGTGAGGGGTGGAGGTAATCTGTACATCTGGCTGTCAAGATAACAAATACCTACTCACTTCACAAGGTCACGTACAGTAGAGCCCCGATTTAACGAACTCGGGAATAACGAAAACTGCGATTTAATGAAAGGATTATTAGGAACCTTCAAAATACAACAAAAATAATGTATAAATAAGTAACTGACTTTGATAATATCGAATATTAATTGTCAGTTAAGTCCTTTAAAAATACTAGCACCGACCGCTGTATATACTTATTTCTCCGTAGAAAAGCTTAAACCATCTGCTGAGAAACAAAAAAAATTCGTTGAAAACTTTGGACGCAGGAGTGATTTTGAGATATGCACGCGTGGGTTTGGCCAAGCAAACGACGCTGTGCGCCTAGATCCTCATCCTGGCGGCTAGCGAGTGAACGAGCATTTAGGTACACAGTCTCCACAGCGCGGCAGTGGACAGCACAAGAACTAATTCACAGATAGTGCTTTCCGTCTCCGTAAGAATGTGCTGCAGTGCCGCGTGCTCTATGGTTTAATTCTATTACAGTCAGAATGCAGTGGTGCACAGCGTGGTTATTTACACTCGCGTCCCGTGATAAAACAAGGAGTTTATAAAAATACATACCATATTTCCACGCATAATCGTCGCATATTTTATACCAAAATTAGATCAAAAAATTGTGGGTGCGATGATTATGTGAAGAAAAAGTTGAACCAAAAAAAATTTTAACAGAAAAAACGTTACTTACCAAATAGGGATTATTTTCACACTTATTTTGATGATAAACTAAATATTTATTTAAGATTCACTAAAACATCACAATTCACAATTTATTTACAGTAGCGGTAAATATTTATTTACACATCCATAGGCCGCCATTATGATCATAAAAAAAGAACGAAAGGTAAACAAATTGCACTAGTATATACAAATTCAACAAATTTTAGCAGGAATGGAAAGTTTAAAACCACTGTAAGTTATCAAGAGCCTTCACACGAATAAATTGTTATTGTCAGATGATTCGTTGCTGGTGTTTTGTCCACTATCGTTGCTCTTATCATCAGGGTCATCGGCGTTGCTATCGCCGTCCTGCCACAGTGTGTCATCCTCCGACCCATCCAGCGCATTGCTGATGCCGGACTTTTTAAAACTTTTCACGATCAGTTCATTAGGAATCATGTCCCAGCTCTGCACAATCCACAAACACATTATTTCGAGAGATGGCCGTTTGACTTTACCTCCAGGAGTCAGATCGTGGTCATCACTCATCGTCCATTCGCTGTAAAAGCGACGCAAATTGTCCTTAAAGGGTTTATTAATGCAGACATCTAGGGGCTGCAAAACAGAGGTTAGGCCTCCGGGAATCACAACTTGTGTTTTGAGTTGTTGCAGCAGGTCTTTAATTTCTTGTGCAATGTGGGCACGAAAACTGTCCAGCACAAGTATTGCAGGTTGGTTGAGCAGAGCGCCGGGTCATCTGTTCCACACCGTTTTTATCCAATCAGACATAAGGTCAACATCCATCCAACCTTTTTGTTGTGCTCGTACATGAACACCACGAGGCAATTTAAGTCCTTTCGGTAGTGATTTTCTCTTGAATATCACGTACGGCGGCAATTTACGCCCGTCGGCCGCCACAGCTAACATTGCTGTACACCGCAACTTGTCGTTGCCAGTGGTTTTCATGGGTACAATTGTCGATCCTTTTTTCTTAGTTGTACAGCTACATGGCATGTCGAAGAATACCTGCGTTTGATTTGCGTTTCCTATTTGAGAAAACAAATAATTTTTCTCCTGCCTTTTGCGTAACAAATCGATGGAAGCTAATGACCTTTTCCGTATTATCTGTAGGCAACTTCTGGCAGATTGGTGTCCTGCGTCTTACAGATAAACCATTCCGTCACATGAACCTCATTACCCAGCCACGACTAGCCTTAAACTGAGCATGAGAAATCTTGTGTGCTCAGGCTACTTCTTTCGCCTTCAGTTGCAGCATTTCGTATATTATTTCGTAGTTCTTCTGTATACGCCAACACTTGTGCGTCAATTAACGGAAATTTTCCATTTTTTGGTCCATGAAATGAACGCCTAGAAAGTTTGGTGTTTTTTAGGCGGTTTTTAATTTTCCGTCAGTCGCGCACTAACTTTTCAGACACGGAAAATTTTCTTCCTGCTGCACGGTTTCCGTTTTCTTCGATATACGCAATAATGGACAACTTCAGCCCCGCTGTATAGTTGTTATATTTTCCCATTACGTCGTACTTGGAAAAACAACGTACGAACACACGCGACTAGCGAAGGCAAACTGCTGTAGTAGACTGCTGAGCACGCACCTGTTCACCACATGGCAACACTGCGCAGAGCGCTGGCAACAGCCACATGCCTGGCGGCCAGGCTAAGGTCGTTGCGCAAGGTTGTGCCGCTACAGGCTACGCAGGTGGCTGCATGAGCATGTGCTTTCAGCAGCTCGTAGGCCGGTTCGGCAATGCGTGCATGCAGTACAAATCACACGGTACAATATGGTTCAGAAAAAAATGTCGTATGCGACGATTATGCGCGGAAATACGGTAATATTATTTGTGAAGACTTTTTACAGCGAATTTACTACCGTAAACGTAAATAATTTTGTTTTCCGACGCTTAAAAAAAAAAAAAGAAAAACGCCAGAGTGCGAAGCATTTTTAGCAAGCAGACAAAACACGAGTTTGTTTCACGAGCGTGGCTGCTTACAAGCTACAATGGTCACGCCGTGCATATTTAATTATTTTTTTTACAGTTGTCTCGCAAACTTTTAATTAAGTTTCATTAAAAAAATTTTTTTACTATTTTTCATGGGATTTTCCTTAATTTTGTTGGTGGAGCGGGCCGGAGAGAGACGGAAATATTAACGGCTCGGCGGTGTTAGTCACCACTTCTCATGTGTTGATGGCGCGAGCAAGGGCGGCCTAACTCACCATGCGCACGCTCGCCGAGCGTTCCACTGGAAGTTTTTTCGCCGATTTCTTTTCTTTTCACAGCTGTGGCTAACCTACTGCGGTAAATGCGTTTTATTATAGTTTTGAGCCAATATACTTTTTTAAAATTACGTTGAATTCCTACAAATCATGCCAGATGATTATAAAAAAAAAAAAAAAAAGAGGGGTGAAGTTGGATTTAACGAAACATCGATTTAAAGTAAACCGTTTCGAGTCCCATGGCATTTCGTTTCGTTAAATTAGGGTTGTACTGTACATCGCCGCAAGCCTGCTTCACACTACTCACCATACACATGTTTCTACTAATACAATTCACATTTTTCATGAAATTTTTTTGCGATTTTTTGACGGTTCCTCAAGAAAACTTCGCTATAACCGTGTTTCCCCTGTTTCCTTTTTCCCTATGACGGTATTCTACTGTATTTACACAGCACCTACCACACGACACCTCCTTCTAAGTTTACAGCACGTTATCTTGTAGTCTGATGGGCACCTTCCTCACCCGGCTCGACCGTCTTGTTTGCTGCAGGTCGTCCAATTCAATATGCAATCCTTGTGCTTGGTTTGGCCTCGGAGGTTACTCAAATCCTCTGAAGGAGTGGCTGTGCTGGTCTGGTGTCGAGGCTGTGATGGGCCATCATTTGGCCTGGCATGGTGTTGGCCTGTGTAACTCCCGACTGGTCCTAGCTCCTCCATGGTCTGGCAACCGACTGTCATTAATCCTCCCAGAACTCTTCCTCTGGTCGGCCAGCCTTACCTTATGTGGTTGTACTGATTCCCTGCTGAGCAGTTGGTCCACATGACACACAAATGTGTGTGGCCATCTCCGTCCTCAACTGTGTACCTCTGTGACATGGAGAAGCACCTGCTACCAGGTGTCGAATGTTTTGTTATTCGTGTCCAAGGGCTCCTTCCACTCCAAACTGGTGTTTGGGCGTATTTGGCCAAGTGCAGTTCTTAATGGTCCACCCATAAGGAGTTCGGCTGGTGTTTTCGTCGAGTCTCCGGTCGGTGTTGTGCGCAGCGCCAACAGCATTCTTGCCACTCGTGTCTGCCAGTCTCCTAAGACCATCTTCTTCAGCTTATACTTAACTGATTGCACCATGCGCTCAGCTTGCCCATTTGTGGCAGGGTGGAACTGTGGTGCTCTTATAAGGGACACTCTTCATTTTTCTTCAAAAACTCCATTTCCCGGGACACAAATGCTGTTCCATTGTCTGAGACCAAGTAGCGAGGTATCCCATGGCAACTAAAAATCTCTCACAATGCCTGAACAAGTTCTCTCGATGACATGCCACACATTTTCTTCACTTCTGGCCATTTTGAGTGTGCATCCACTACAATGAGGAAGACCTGTCCTTGAAATGTCCCCGTGAAGTTAATATGTAACCTTACCCAAGGCTCTGTTACCATTGGCCAATTTACCTCCTTCACCTTGGGAGGGTTGGCTCATTGCTGCTGGTATTCCGGGCACTGTCGCACCATCAGCTCGATGTCCCTGTCTGTTTCTGGCCACCACATACAACTACGGGCTATCATTTTGGATTTCACAATGCCATCATGTGCTGCATGCAGCATTTCCAATAGTTCCTTCCTCCGTGCTTCGGGAACGACCACTCTGTGCCCCACAGTATGCAGCCTTTGTGTAGGGATAATTGTTCTCTTCTGTTGCAGTATGGTTGTAATTCCTCCAGGCCCTTCAGGTCTTCTGCCATCCCTGGTACATGTGTTGTACTCGGCACAGAATCGGGTCAGACAATGTGAGCTGGGCTAGCGTACCTGCGTCAATTGGCGGTTTGGGCATATATTCTATCTTGAGCACATCGTTCACTGTCGGTACCTAAACATTCTCTGTTGATAGGGGCAGTCTGCTGAGCACATCTGCACGACTTATCTTGGCTCCCGGCTTGTAAACAATTTGGTACTCTAACATCGAGAGCCATAGGCTCCATCACAAAAAGCGCAGAGATAGGATGTCTGGTGTTTGACGTCTCTTGGGATCGATTTATTGTAGCAATGGCTTATGGTCAGTTACGATCACAAAAGGTCAGGCAGTTACATACTGCCTAAATTTGTTTACGCCGAACACAACTGCTAGTGCTTCCTTGTCTAGCTGAGAGTAATTCCGCTCGTGTTTCTGAAGAGTGTGCGATCCGAAAGCCACAGGAGCTTCACTGTCATCCTATCTAGTGTGTGCTAATATTGCACCTACCCCATATTCAGATGCATTACATGTTAACATGAGGGGTTTATTCAGATCATAGTTGCTTGGACTGAAAGAGTTATTTTGTATTTTGCCTTACGAAATGCAGCACAATGTGTATGTCCAATCCTACTCTGCCCCCTTGTCCAGCAGCCGATGTAACGGTTCCAAGACTGCCGCTTTGTTTGCCAGAAACCTCTCATAGAAATTCAACAGACCCAAATGCCAGCAGTTCCTTCTTACTCCTCAGAATCGGTGCTTTCTGGATCCCTTCCACTTTTGCATCTGTAGGGTGGACTCCGACCCTATCAATTCTGTACCCCAAAAATATTGCACATTCAGCTGCGAAAACGCAATTTGCTTTCTTGAGCCACAACCCTACTTTACTTATTCTGGCCAATACCTCATTTACCTTACTCCAGTGCTCCTGTGTATCTTTCCCAGTGACCAAAATGTCGTCCAGTAATACTACAACACCTGGGATCCCAGCAAGTAATGTTTCCATAAGCCGCTGGAAGATAGCTGGGCAGCCCCTTAACCTAAACGGTAGACGCCGCACTCGAAATAGGCCTTTCATCATATTCACTGTTGGAATTCCCGCTGCCTCATCATCCACCATCACCTGCAAGTAGGCATCGGCTAAGTCCAGTTTTGTAAAAACTGTCCCCCCTGCCAGGCTAGCGAAGGCTTCATTCGTTGTCAGTAAGGGATAGAAGTTGTTTTGCAAACTTTGTTAAACGTCACTTTGTAGTCACCGCAGAGCCGTATTGCACCATTAGCCTTCCTGATGGCCACAATCGGGGTCGCCCAAGCTGAAAATTCTATCGGTTCATAGACTTCTTGGTCGACTAGCCTACCAATTTCTGCAATTACAGAGTCCCGTAATGCAAATGGCACGCGACGACTCTTCCGGAAAATGGGATTGGAGTCTGCTTCCAATTCCACAGTCTCTGAGGGACCCACATACGTTCCGAGTTCCACACTGTTGAACACCTGTTCATGTTGCTGCACAGCCCGAGGTAGTTCTTGGGTTAGGCGGCAAATTCCTTCCACTTAGATACCTAAGGGTTGAAGCCAATTTCTACCCACCAACTCGGTCCCTTTACCATCCGCCACTAAAATCGGTAGTTTGCTATGGCTTGTTTATGTCTGGACCAGTACTTACAAAGTCCCCCTGATTCCCAATCTTTCCTGGGACCAAATGTGTAGTACGAGGTTTGCATCTGCTTGCACTGGTAAATCTGGCCATAGTTCCTTGTAGGTCTCATAGCTAATGATTGAGAAGCTCGCACCCATACCTATCTCCATGGGGTGTTTATGCCCATCCAACCAGACTTCTAGGACAATAGGTGGTTCACTCTTACATTTCACAGCCTTCTTCTGAATATACTGTTGACGCATCCCCATCTTCTGAATCGGAACGATTCATTAAATTGTAGTTTTCACCCTTTCTGCTGTTCTGTTTCCAGGTACTGTCAATCTCCTTCTGTACGCTCTCCCTTCCCTTCTCTATTTTACCTTGTTTCTTTTTAGTTATATATGCCCTTTCCAGATGTCCTATCTTGCCACAAAAGTTGCATACTGTCTGCACATGACGACATTTGGTAGGGCTGTGGTCCCCGTTGCACCGCCAACACCCTGGCCTGTCCTCTGCAAAAAGTTGTTGGGGTCTAACCTCACTCAGAGTATGGTCGTCCCTAACCTGACTGAACTTAACATTAGGGAGAACCTTTTTGCTGTGCTTGGTGTGCCCTACCTTTAGGACTGCCCCAGACGATGGCTCCATCAGTGTTTGCATGTCGTTTACATTGCGGCCTGTTTCTTCTGCCACCCGTGCCAACTCCACTGCGTCCTTGAACGTCAATGTATCTTTCGTTAGAAGCATATGCTGGAGGGTTGTGTTGCGAATGCCACACAAGACCCTGTCGCGCAACATCCTGTCGAGGTCGGTAAAACTGTAATGGATGCTGAGTCGCCGCAGTTCTGTCACATAATCTGCTATGGATTCGCCTCCGTGTTGGCTCCTGTTGAGGAATTTAAAAGACACCACTATCTCGTTGGGCTTGGGCTAGAAATGCAGTGTGAGTGTAACCAAAATATCATTGAGCGCCACTTCAGTTGCAGATTTTGGAGCCACCAACGAAGTCACCAAGTTGTGCAACTCAACCCCTCATATCGTAAAAAATATTGCTAGCTTTTCCTCACTATCTTGGATTTTGTTGGCCACGAAATAGTACTGGAGTCTTTCCGAGTACGTTTACCACACGTCTCGCCATGGAATGAACTCTCTGAAAGCGGGAAACATCGCCATCGTGATAACTTGTTTACATTTCATGCGCGCTGTGACGGGGCTCCGTCGTCGCCGTGTTGTTATCTATATTATATATATATATATATATAGATGTTAGAAGTTAAGATGTCCCTGTTCGCTGCGACAGAATGTGGTGGTGCTGCTTCGCTCTGCCGTGTTGTATGTGTCGTCTGTAGGGTTATACACGTTTGTGTGTCGTTCCTTAACACACTGCGACACGTGTAACGGGTTTATGTGCTTTGGGTTATTGTTGTTACTGCAAGATGTAGCTTGCAGGATGATGATACCAAAAGAAACACACCTATCTGTTTTACGACTATTTATTTGCAGCTGCGATTGTGATTCAATATAAATAGGTGTCCATTGTCATCAACCAAAATAACAAGATTAAACGGTGACGTGAGATAGTTCGCCCAAAATAACTACTCCCGAGTGTCTGCCCAAGACAATAGAGACGCACGGTATTGCGGTTTACAAACTTAGTACTCGTAATCTGCTTCACTCATGAAGATGGCTATACTATTCTATATGGTGCTATACCTTTGCACGCCTGGAGATACTGAGTACAACAGAGAAAGTAAAACATATTCAACAAGATGAAGTTTAACCAGAGCGATTTCGCCCCAGAGGCTTCACTTCCCCGCGCCAGCGCTCCCGTACACGTCCTCCCTGTCCCGCCATGACACTTCAACTGACCAAAACATTCAGCCGGCCATCATTTCGCGACCGTCTATGAGCTCCGATGAATCACAACAAACGTTTACACACTTGAACAGAAAAAAACTTAGCCGGCCATCTCCCGGTGACCGTCCACGAGCTCCGATGAATCACAACTAATGTTCCTGGGCGGACACCCGGACTTACTTGGCCGAGCGGCGGAGGGATACATCACGATCCAACTTGCCTAAAAAGCTGGTTAATTGACGTTTATAACCTAAAAATTGTATGCAACATAGATACTGATAAATTTACAAAGCATTTTATTCCATAATACCAGCTAAATATTCATTAGTTTATTAATTGGGGATGTGCAGCGTCATCAATCTGTCGCGGATCACCACTTTCACGGAGTTTTGCGCCCCGACACTACCACCCACGTTGATCGAGAAACACCCGGCAGAGCTCATCGCATTCCAGCACGTCCCTGTGCGTGCCTCCAGGCGAGTGAACTCTGACCTGCCTGCCAGATAAATCCATCCAAAGCACAGACTAGCTCAGAACTTATTTGAAATTTTAAAAGCTAGCACTTCTCGGTACGTGCTTCCAAGCAAGAGAACTACGACTAGCCTGCCACATAAATCCCATTCCAGGAGAAGCAAGCTAAGAGGGTACTTGAAATTTAAAAAAATCCAAACATGGCAAAATATCAGAAAAGTTTACTTAGAGTTGCTTGAAATTAAATTAGCTTTAAATTGAATCCAAACACGGCATGAATCGGATAAAATTGACATGTAAAATTAAATACTTTTCTCTTGCTTTAAAGTTAAATTTAAAATTTTGAATAGACTTTTACTGTTAATTTCTCTATTAGCATCCCCAATTAATAGGTTGGATCCCGCCGTATACATCCTTATCCCTGGTTAAGTTGGCCTTAATTTGTTAGAAACAATAGGAAAAAAACATATTAAGACAAAAAAAATTTAAATTACTGTATGATAAGAGGCCAAGTAAGTGCTACGTGCCAGTGCACGTCACAGCGCGCACGCGCCCGAGTCGGAAACCTCGTTGCCACTGTAACTTTCTTACCTGTTCCAAGCCTAACATTTGTCGAAGGCATCGAGTACCCCATTGGCGCTCTACATGTCTGTCTAAATTACCGCCCGTACTCGTAGGTACGTCTGGACTCTAGAGTTACAAATTGCGTGATCTACACAACACTTGCCATCTTGCAGCCTGTCTCTCTAGTCAGTCCTGTCAACCCTAGCAACCATCATTGCCTGTCATTATATACACTTAACTACAGTAAAACCCTGTTAAGACGTTTGTGTTAGGACAAGCAAAAATAATGCTTATTAAACCAGGAAACTTCTTAAAAGGGTCAAATTACATATGTACATATACACAAGTGAAAAATTATTGTGCTTATTATGCAGGAAACTTCTTAAATAGGAAATTTCTTAAGAAGGTTTTACTATATTCACACAACACACTTCCATGTCATTCTGTACACACGACTATTTACACAGCACCTACCACATGACAACATGTGAGGATTGTTTCCCCAGAATATTGACGTGGAATTTTGCAACATCCTATATGTATATAGACACACGTTTGCACACCACATTACCTGCATTTGTGCTTAGTACAGGATTTTCTCATAAAAGAAAACAGTTACCACTGAAAGTCACACAGGTACATACATAACGACATTAACACTGCACATATTCAGTGGCTTGCATGTAGAGATAGGATAACAGTTACTGTACAAGCTGCTCTGTCTCACTTCCCTGCACCCATGTCTTAGTTACACAAAATAATTTTCACAGAGCACTTAACATAATAAAGACATTGGAGTGAAAATAGAAAATGCTGAGAACTCTGAAGTATTGCGTCTGAATAAACATTTACTCGTCATATTACGGTGTGCAATCACTCGCCGAACAAAGAAGCTGGACTGGCCAGCGAAATGTCATTACCGCACAATCACATAAAAAATGTTTTGTCCATCAGTGTTTTGTCTCCCACCTGCAAGTACTGTTTCTGTAAGTACTTGTGCATCTCTGTCTAAGTGTGTTAGAAATATGTAAAAGTTACGTTAAATGTGGTCAGAATTTTCAAGTATGTCTACCAGTTGACGAAAATCTAAGCAAGGATGATAACAGCATGTAAACTGTCATTATGATACTATGCACTGGACATGTTTTGGATAGAGTGTAACTAAAGTTCGCGATGTGTGGCTTTACAAGTTATGAACGAGAAAATTTAGGGGGTGGGGGAATTGCTATGTTAGTAGTGACTGTATTGTAAAATTTGTTGAGGGAATATTTTAGTTTGTTCCGTGCGGCTTTGGGTGTTTGTGGAGCTGACTATGATCAACGGTGACTTTAAGGCCAATTTGTCCCCGCCATCTTGTTTCAGGTTTCCGATACTAACACATCTGTTGTGTGTTTAGAGAATCATTTCTCTTCGTAGCTGAAATAGTTCCGCAGATTCACGAAGGAGAGCAGCACACTCGCATACTTGATCACGTGGTGTTAGTCAACTCCTCACATCCCTCCCCACATCTTTATCCTTGTTACTCT
>PNEQ01105542.1:14328-31001 GCA_003012365.1 Medauroidea extradentata | reverse complement strand
CGTGCATTGTCTGCGATATATTTACCCACTCTCCGCTATCTTGCCCATCTTCCTCTGAACTCACTCCTGAATAACTAAGCCGATATTCCACTTCATCTTTCTCCTGCTATGCAACAATACTCAAGAAGGACACGTGCATTGTCTGCGATATATTTACCCACTCTCCGCTATCTTGCCCATCTTCCTCTGAACTCACTCCTGAATAACTAAGCTGATATTCCACTTCATCTTTCTCCTGCTATGCAACAACACTCAAGAAGGACACGTGCATTGTCTGCGATATATTTACCCACTCTCCGCTAGCTTGCCCATCTTCCTCTGAACTCACTCCTGAATAACTAAGCTGATATTCCACTTCATCTTTCTCCTGCTATGCAACAACACTCAGGAAGGACTCGTGCATTGTCTTCAATATATTTACCCACTCTCTGCTATCTTGCCCATCTTCCTCTGAACTCACTCCTGAATAACTAAGCTGATATTCCACTTCATCTTTCTCCTGCTATGCAACAACACTCAGGAAGGACTCGTGCATTGTCTTCAATATATTTACCCACTCTCTGCTATCTTGCCCATCTTCCTCTGAACTCACTCCTGAATAACTAAGCTGATATTCCACTCCATCTTTCTCCTGCTATGCAACAATACTCAGGAAGGACACGTACATTGTCTGCGATATATTTACCCACTCTCCGCTATCTCGCCCATCTTTCTCTGTACTCACTCCTGAATAACTAAGCCGATAGTCCACCTCATCGAACATCCTAGAAACAGCATCAGCAACCGCATTCTCCTCACGTGCTTTATCTTAAAGCGTAAACGTGCCAGACGCATGATCCATCTCCTAATTTTGCAAGTGGTCCAGGCAGGAGGCTCGAAGAACCAAATTCCTGCGTTGTTGTCTGGCCAAAGCTCAAACACTACACTTTATTAATAAGTTGCGGCCTTCTCTTCTTTAAATATGCAGCCTGATGCCTCCTTTTCATACTCGCTGTGCGTCTTCTCCGTTCTGTTCAGAGTTCTGCTCGCAATGGCTACTGACTGAAGATCCTCACAATCTGACTTCATAGCATGTCTTCTACTGTTAGACTAGAAGCACCCATGTAGAGCACGGATGTCTTACTGAAGTCTAGCAACACTAGGACCGTGGCTTCACAGAGAGTCGTCTTCAACAATGTTGAAATTCTGCTCCTGTTCATGATCCCACACTAAATGTTTTCCCTATTTCTTCAAAGGGTCCAGAACGCACACAACTCCACACAGTTGTCTGTAAATGTGACAAACATACCCTTGAACCTCATTACCTGATTTTAGGTTTTTGGGAACTGGGAAAATCACGACTGTCAGATTTTGTCTGATTATCTCCGAGTCCTTCAACAGCTGTCCTCTCGACACTGTGAAACCTAAATATCTTATTTGAGATCGTACCTACGTTACTTTCACAGTGAATTCCATCTAGGGACTGGAAAATTTCGCGAATTCAATTACCTGTAGGCTAGAATCCATTGTACTATGCATACTCAAGCCCTGTCTATCCGTCCACTAGCTGCTACTGAGAGGAACAGCAGACAATGAACGAATATTCGGGGCTTGAATATGCATAGTATAATATATTCTAGCCTACAGGTCATTGAATTCGCGAAATTTTCCAGTCCCTACTCGTAACTTGTCTAATATTCTCCAAACATATTCGAGACACCCTTGAAAATATATGTATACGTCGCCAATAAAGACTACACACAAGAACTTTATGAAGCAAAATAGACAAACACTGTCTCCCGAAGTTTAAACCAAAAGGCAAACGTTCCAACTGGAAATGGCCACACGGAATCTACTTGTTCTCCTCGTCTAACACTCACTGGTACAAAGCAGAATTTAAAAATTTCGCCTTCCCCAAATACTGAACAATTGTGTCAACGTGCAGCCAGACACGGGTCCAACTTGACCTTGACATTTAAAATTGTACAATACAGAATCAAACGATTTTTACCTACTATTAACAGTCTTTGAAGAATGTAACTTATCTAGTATAGGGCACAAATGTATGCTCTTATCATTGCGTTCCGTTTAGTTTAGAACGCACCTAGTTGACGAGATATGTCAAATGTCTGCTTATGTTGTATGTTGTCAATCCCTTCCTTAACATGTTATTTATGTGCATTTAATTGCAGAGTGCAATCAATGTACACTTCTGATAAGGACATATATCTTCTCTGTAAATTATTGAACATTACCTCATATTAGTAAGGTAAACTTAGCCATATTTTTGCAAGACATTCAATCGTGCAGGTCTAAGAAATCAAACTTTAGTGGGAACAAATACAGAACGGGAGGCGGAATGGGGACAAAGCAAATAACAATTTCTGTCCGAAAGAATGAAAGCTTTTAATCGTTCCAGAGGCATGTGTACTACTACGGCTGAACAGTAACGATGAATTTCTATAAGGGCCAATACTAATGTTTCATGTATTACGTCATTTCTTACTGAAAAAGTTAC
Source organism: Medauroidea extradentata (assembly GCA_003012365.1). Taxonomy (NCBI): domain Eukaryota; kingdom Metazoa; phylum Arthropoda; class Insecta; order Phasmatodea; family Phasmatidae; genus Medauroidea; species Medauroidea extradentata. Next base: position 28,504 of record PNEQ01105542.1, on the reverse strand, counting down.
ACGTTATAAGATTTGTAAGTGTATTGCAGAATGTTTAGTGAAGACAGTTACACATTCATATGTATGGTATTTTGGAAATGTTTTACTTCTAAATATAGTTTTATTATACAGACATGGGATTTAATGGAAAATTTAAATGTATGTCCAATACCTTGTAAACACACTATCGAAGCATTCGTAAGTAAAGAGTAAGTTAGGCCAATAAATGACGATGCTTTTCATCAGCAAAATACTTTAAAATACTGTAAACGTTTGAATAATTCGGACTAATTATCGGGTTTGTTTACGTAATGTACGGTTTAAAGTGATATTTAGGTAACATATAACAATGTATTTTTTTTTTTCGGAAGAAAATTTTTATCAGACGTTACATTAACTTCATGTACGAGTTACGTAAGTAAGGGAAATGTTAAGTTGACTGCTAGGCCGGTAGCTTAACGTGCTGCTACGATGTGTAGCGGGTTGCCTGCCCGAGCAATGAAGCAGGCGTTGCGCTGTGCACGTTGCCTACCCAGACAGGTTGTCACGTGTCTGTGACTAGGGAGGTCCTCCCCCTCACACAGCTTGATGGCGGCACGTAATGATTTACGAGGGCGCCAGGGCGTGTGAACACCCTCCCCTTCATCTTCCATTACCACACTGGCTCGCCATTACCCTGACTGAGGCACGTGCGTGCAGGGCCGGGAAAGTAACTGCCACGAGGCGAGGGAAGGTAAACGTGCAGCGACTAGGAACAGGTGGCAGAACTGGAGGGTAGATCACCACCACACCTTCTTCTAAGTAGTGTACCTAGCACACATATAGTAGTTGACAAGATGAGTCTTCATTACTAAGTACTGCAGCTTCACCTGACTGCTTCTGAGCCTGGCCAGGTGGAGAATAACACTCTTTGTAAACATCTTCTTTCTCCACATTAACTTTACGGTCGTACTTTAGTTCTGACTGTAAATAAATAGTGTTAGAATTTAATACATATGCATTCTGGGTTATTTGAAGGTGATTTCCTTTTTATAATTGCAGTATTTAATATTTAAAAGTAGGTTTTGTTAAAATTTTGATATTTTATTTACAGTTATAAAGGTTTTTGCCAGCAGACGCGACTGTACATTCAATTGGGTTTTTTAATGTTGGTTAAATGTAATTAAGATTTTTGAATTAACGTTTATTTATTCGTCGAAATTGAAATTTATTTTATCTTTCTTCAGCGAAATATAATGTTCAAAATATGGTTACACATCCTAGTATTTTATTAGTCAATTTGTGCCTGGATATTAATAGTGTTCTTGCTGTAAGCTAGACAAGTTTGCCGGAGCAATCTGTTCCGTAATAGGTTGTTCTCATTATTTTAATCTTGTTTTATTTTGTGTATTTCAAAATGTTTACCTACTGTTACACGTTTATTTTACTAGAATATTAATTTACTTTGAATTCAATTGTTCTTTATCACATGTTAAGGTGCAGTAAATATTTAGGGTAAGTAGGTTAGTATATTTTAATATATGCATATTGGATTTAGAAAGTTTATTGAAGGTGGATTTGTTAATGTTGATAATATTAATGTTTGTATCTCATATGGAAGCACACGTCGCCCGCCACTCTCAGTTATAACGAGTCGTAGCAAAGTTCGTGTACTGGGATGTACTGCTATAATAACAAGCTTTAGTTCACAGAAGTATCTTACTTTCTTTAAGGAGAATTTGTTACGAAATCATTGATCTTGATTTTTTTTTTTCAGTTTTCCTTTTATTATTTTTCTATAGTAAGTTACTTCGTGCAATATAATACATTTATATTTTAGCATTAATTTAGAATAAGAAATTTTCGTATAATTAAATTTTACCGTACTGTTATATTTAAATTATTTAAGTGTGAACTTAAATTTACGTACTTTTGTGTGAGGGTGAGTTCACTTATATTACTATGCTCCTACATCTTAAATTAGTATATAAAGTTATTTATGTCATAGTCTCGTATGTGTGTATATGCGCACATTCATTACTTTTCGTTAGGTACGAAATGTTATTCGCAGTTTAATATTATTTTTCAGTGCGTAAATTATTTATTTATTTTTGACTGCGATTTTGGGGGGTTATGCCAGTGTTTTTCTACCACAAAATACATTTTTTGACCAAATAGGTTTGGCAAAATTACATTTCAGAGTAAAATATAATGTAAATTTTTATGTAATAACACAGCAAGCAAATGTTTACAGAAAAATTAACAAAAGCAAAGAAAAATGTGTTTTTATTTATTCTATGCTATGCTAAGCCAAAGTCGTGTAGCAAGAACTTAATTCAAATGGTCCATTTACGACTAAAAGTCAGCGTAGTTATTTTTTTGACATTTGTTTTTATCTCAAAATATTTTTAATTAAGAATTCACAGAAACCTTAAAGTAGCACTTGGCATATTTTGTCAGAGCGAATAATCTAATTTTCGTAACAAGCTACAGTTCTACTATTTGTGCATTAGTTACCGATATTTACATGCCATAAACATATAACTACGTGCACAAATGGTTTAATTTAAGGAAAAAATAAAGCGCAAATAACATGTGCAAGTATGGTAACTTCGAACAGACACGCATTAACGACATTGTTGGTAGATAACGCACTCACGCCGCACGCAAGTATATAGACATTATTAACTACATTCTGTGAGCGCAAGACCGACGTGAGTATAATTTTGCGTCTTGAACTGCACGAAATTTGTGCGAAGTCTCAAACACCAACACCTTTGTTCTTACAAAACAGACATTTTCGACCACTTCACTCACAATCCCTACTGAGGAAAATATGTAGTTGTAGGTACAACATTTCTGTTAAAATTGCGACAACTATCCAGTTTGGTTAAGATACTATTTTAATTGTTCCAACAACAATTTGTTTTATAAACGTAATACAGTATTTTGTGACTTCTACAAAACATAGTATCATCAACCTAACTTCATTGCTGTTCTTATTATAACAGAATTATAATATCATTGTTGTCCCTGTTATAACCGAATTATAATTTTATCTTAGTAACTGTATACTCGTATACGTATGACTACTTTCAAAATAGTAACATCGTTGTTAGTACTACACAAGGTTATAAATTGGCTCCAGAACTAATTGTGCGGTTTTTAATTTGTATATGCACTATTTGTTATTTGTATTTTTCCGGCACATGTGTTATTATTTATAATACAAGAGTGAGTTGTTAACTGGATTTAAACTTTGTTATTAATTCAAGGGTACTATGATTGTTAACTTCCACGCAGTGTTTCCCTGTTAGTTGTACTACAGTTTATTTTGACGTCTCCCAGTACAGCCAAAGCGACAACAGGCTCGCTTCACACTATCAGTCTGTAACACTGTCCACAGAAGTACCATAGGTGCCTGCAACTACTGTTCTCGCAGTGTGGGAGAGAGACCACGTCCGCACCGCGTATTTTAGCGTCATTGTGTAAGTCTTCACTCAACCAGCATGACGTACTTCGTGATTGATCCTGGTTACATGGGGATGTTAGTTTTCGGTACTTACTGCCCAAGATGTTTTATTATTTCTTTACACGTCATGTAGCATAGTTAACTTTTACATTTTTATGGGTGAATTTTGAGGCATTTGTGATAACATTTAAATATTTTTTGTGTATTTCAAAATTCAAGCGATCGAGACTTCCCTCTGTTTGGTAAGTCATCCCACCGCGTCCGCTCTTGTTAGGCCCTGATTTGTTTCGTTGAAAACTAACGCTAATTCTCTCTCCACTTCCCCTTTTAATTTGTTACAGTGGAGGGTTCAATTTCTAGAATTCTACTGTTTACTTTCAAGTACAAGAAAGTACTGTATCAGAATTTGAAGTTCAACTAAAGAGCTAATACTTCAAGTATTCTGCTGACTGCGTTCAATTACTGCAACAATGCTTCTACTTCCAGTTATGCTGATTACTTTCATGTCCTTTCCTCAGACGTCTACTCGCCGCTACGTTCTACGTCTCAGCTAAGTGAACGTAGCCGCGTAAACTTTAATTGTGCTACGTATTACGTTTGGTCATCCATGACTTTTATACACTTAACTTAACAAAATTAATAATTAATTTCTTTATTTAATAATGTTTACAAGTTACTGTCAGGGGTACCCATAGGAAAGTTAATATTTAAAAGGGTTTGCATGGCCTTGTATACTATGTCAAATTATAACTTTTGAAATGCGCATTTTATAATTCAATGTTTCTTGTCTATTTCAACTGCCCAATATTTTATATAATAAATCGTTACGTTCACTCTGCCTCACATAAATGTTTTATTTGACAGCTCTTCTTCTGGGAACTTATTTACTTAATTGTTATTCTATAATGTTAGCTCTACATGAGCAGTCTTAGGACACAGCCTATTTCGTGTCCAGTCTCCTTTCTAGCACGCAATTTAAGATTATATATGATAAAAATGGTAGCAGACAAATATTGTACAACTAAATAATAATAAATTAAATACAACAAGATGACCACGGGACAGAACAACGCTCTTCCACAAATATTTATGGTTTACTGCTTTTAACACACTGTAATTTTCGTTTGCTGCAGTTAACAAACTGTAATTATTGTTTACTTACTGAATTTAACACACCGTAATTATTGTTTACTTACTGCTGATAACATACAATAGTTTTAGTTTACTGCTGTTAACTCAGTGTATTTATTGTTAATTTACTACTGATAACACTCTGTAAGTATAGTTTTCTGCTGTTAATACACAGAATAAACTGCAAATAAAGTTTAATACCGATAACACAACGCAAGTATATGTTTGGTAATGGCCTTCGCATGAAGAATAGTAGACTATTTCCTGGTGTTCCATTGGCCACATTTTAAAATGTGTATTGCGTATACATGTCATTCCAAAACTAATTGTTGAAACACGTGATACGAAATGTAATATGGAAATTAAGAATTTAAAGAGATTTGTTTGTACATTGCGTCAGTTATTTCACAAACGTTAAAGATGACGTCGAGCGTGGTTCAATAAGTTATATAAAGAGATGACATGTAACATTACAAATTGAGTTGAGTATAATTACAAGGTTAGCTGCTCCAGTTTGTAAATCTCCAAGCTTAGCATTATTTCTACAGTAGTCTTTCTTTGGAAATATTGTTATAGACAGTAATTATATCATAATTATTGACAACTTGCAATTATCTCTAACGTAACTCAGCAAAGAGGTTTCACAAGGAATGTCTAATGAGGGAGTGTTAGCATCCAGTGCTTCTAGGCGGTGATGTAGCAGGTAAGAATACAAGAGTCGCTCTTAGTACACTCTGGAAATATTTCTACAATTTACAAAGACTTCCTTTTTGAAATCATTCGTTTATAAAGTTACAAAGGTAAACTTTGTAGTATTACAAAGGAATTCTTTGTATCTATATACGGAAAGTTCCTGCACTGAATTTTTTTTTTTTTAATATGACGAGGCACTTCTTTGTAGTTGTAAAAACTTTTATAAATGTTGGAAAATTTTCGTTGTGAAATCATTAGTTTATAATATTAAAAGGATTTTGTTTGTAAAAATTACTTTGAAATAATCATTGGTTCACCGGAAATTACTTGTGCGAAGATCATAACTGCTGGAAAGTATTTCTCTGGGCTGAAATAAATGTTAATATTAATTGCGTGCATTAAAAGAAAGAGTTATTATTGAAATGTACATTGAATGCATACAAATAAATAAGGACTAATCAGCACAGAAGTGTCAGTGGTCCAGAGTTAAGCTGGGGAGACTAGTTCGAAACGTAGCACCACTAAACTTGTTTTAATTTTCAAAATAATTTCATGAAAACGTCTTTTAGTAAAACGTAATTTTCTAAATAAGATCAGTGTTATTTATGAATTACAATGAGCATTTAAATTTATTTGTTTTCCTAATTTAAAGTACAACTACAATTTTACAAACATAATGTATACTTTGTATTATATTACAAGGACAACAATTGTAGTTACATAAGGAATTCTTTTAGCAACTGGGTTTCCAAATGTTTTCTTGGTAAAAGTACACAAATATTTTTGCAGTGTACCTACGTGTTCTGAAACACCGTCGTGTTGTGTTACAATAAAGTGAAGATATCACTCAACATACCCAGCCATTACTCAGTCTTATTACACCAGATGTCTCTCCGGAAATATACGCCCAACAAATACGACTTTGGTACTATTTTTAAAATTTTTATTTTTCATTGGCTGACTTGTAACTGAAAAATGTAAAACAACGAACAAACAAATTTGTCTTTATAGTGTGCACAGCGCGAACAGCGAAGCACGAAATGTAACAAAAAAAAAATCACGTTGGCAGACAATTACCAACAGAAGTATAAACTGTGTTCAAAGTCAAGCAAAACAACACGTATAATAGATTCATTGAAAACATTGTGCTCGTGTTCGTTGTAAACTAACTAAGGATACACAACACACACAAATGTTCACATGAACTCGAGGACTTGTGTTAGAGTGAGTTGGAAGACAAGTGGCATTGTTGTGGACAACTGTTTAATGTAACGGTCTACTTGGAGAAGAATTATGTGCAGATGAATGCACTACTTGAGTGCATCTGCACCGTGTTTCTCGCAGTCTCGACAAGAATCTCGCGGAGATAACGAGTCCCTAGGGTCAGACACATCCTGCCTGGACAACTGAGATAGAGAGATGCCAGCATCCTCGAGGGTTTGAATCCCCGGGTGATAGATTACAGGCTCGCCAAGCCCCACGACGTATCCACAGGGGGAGGGGGGACAAGTATCAGCACAGCTCGACAGTAAAACAAGCATTAAGAAGACGCCAGAGGTCGTAGCAAGATGGCGGGTCAGCGCAGTCCACTATGAGCAGCTTGAGAGTCGCTCAGACATAAATAGTGACGTATGAAGGACTCTCACTGTGTACCACTCCTGGTATTACGCCATGTTGCAATATATCACACGCTCTTTCCTTATATCGCCTCACTTCTGTTTCAACACATATAGAGATGGTGACAAATCGCGAGAATGTGTTCTGCCAGCGTATTCTGTGCATCGTCCTGCGTCATGTATTATTGGCCGGCGGCAGTAATGTAGCATAGTCTAGTTGTTTACAGACGTCCAATAGTAGCGCACCAGAGTTATCATTTGCCCAGTCAAATACTCTCTCGCCAGTAACGAAATAAAAGCTTCGGAAATGAATTCATTACATTGAAGCCTAGCAAACAATCAACTTTTCCGGCGACAAATCACCTTCTCTAGTCATTTGCGATAGTCAGATCCTCCATGACATGCAGTTATCACACCAACATGTCACATTCGATATTTTTACTCGATTCGTGGACACAAATTGTTATTCTTCAGGAGGAAAGCGATGATCATAGATAATTCCAAGCAGACTAATAATATGTACTCCAACTTTTTGCTAAGTTCGGCCACATGAGTTCTGGCTCGCTCAAACTTCCAAGAGCTTTCTAGACTGCTGGTCCTATCTAGTCAGGTGTGAAGAGTAATATTTTGTTGATGTCAGGGTAGTTTGTGTGTTCTCTGCGTGTTATATTCAGCAAAAATAAGCTCAAAGCAAATTAACAACAAATAGTTACAAAAACTCCTATGTTGCTGATGTACGTCCGCAGTTTGTCGGTACGAAAAGTCAGGATCGCTTTGACTCTCTTAGTGCTGTTCACGGAGTTTAGCAACGAAACACAAAACTGTTTTGTGCCCTCGAGCACCGTAAGGTCTTGGCAGAGGTACAAGGGGAGGAGGGGGTAGGAGTCGGCCATGGCCTGTTTAAGAAACAACCCCAGTGTTCGCTTGGAGGGATTTAGTAAACACTGGAGCTCTGAAAGCAGGATGGCCGGAGCTGAGGATCGAATGCCTGCTTGTTTCAAAATGAAGTACGGGTTTCTGTCTTTCTTTCGGTGTAAGTTCCTTACAAAGGCCGAAGTACTTAAACTTACGTTGCACCACTCAACAGTCAAATAACTCGTTCATCTAAACAGCGGTCTTGTACTGGACACCGAAAATATTATTTTGCCGAAAAAATTGTTCAACATCGTGCATTGGCACTTTTAAAGCTAATACTGCACCTGAATACAAATGTATTCTAAAATTTATTTCTACTCTAAAGACATAAATATAACGTTTTATTGCATAATGCAATTAAAATGCTTTGTAGACTTAACGTGTTTCACAAGTCGTGTTATTTTCTAAATACTTGTATGTCGGACGTATATATGTTGACAGTGGTTATACAGTCTGTGATGCCGTAGTGTTGTCAACTTTAGGTGGCCGCTTACAACGTATCTTGCGCCTTAAGAACCAATATGTTATTTCAACGTTAATTTACAAGTAATTATGCAACGTTGCTAATTAGTGTACACTATAATGTGCAAAGTAATACAAATGCCATATTGCATTAAACTATAATGAGCGAAAAATACGAAGAAATTATACTGTTGGAAGTGAAGTAAGTTATACTTCAGTCTCATGTAATATCTCAGTCAACTTCAAGAATCACTAATCGATCAGAAACACGCGTACCCCCGAATACTTATAAAATACTCGACATAATAGACGCAATTAATCGAGGCAAATATAGTGATGAACGAATCGAGGGTATCGTGGTATTTGTGTGCTATATTACATTTCAGACGCTTTCAGAACTAATGAACATTAAATTAAAACAAATGAAATTTATTTTTACCTACCAAAACAATGCAGCAGTTTCACATATGAAATGCATGAGATATCGATCTAAAATTTTAAAAACTGTAAGTTGAATATGGAATATATGGTTTCATACTTATTATTACTGTTACAGTTGATAGATATTTTACTCGCACCGGATTACCAACAGTAATCATTGATACCTGGTAAATCTCACAGTTATAAATATTCTAGTGGTGCTCTAAGTGAATGCGGAGCGAAAGTTTTGAACGTGTGAACACGTCTAGTACAGCTGGTGCAAAGATCCTGTGTGTACAGTATTCAGCCGGATTAGTTAGCAGGAAGCATTGCAGCAAGCAGTTCACACAGTATGTCTGACTTCAGGAAAGCTTGCAATGAATGATGGAAGACTGAAGACAAGGTGCGACCAGACATCCAGCAGGCTCGAGGAATGAATGTGAAGGAGGGGTGGAGGGGAACAGTGACGAACGCAAACCCATGTGAAAGTGGGATATCTCTGATAAAATCCTCAACCCAAGAGCAATTTGTACCTTGTTTCTGACTCGTGGGACAAGGTAACCGAACCACGATGTATAGGAGATTAATATTTTCCAATTCTGCGACAAATAATTATTTCAGTAGGACTGAAGTACGATTAACGTCTTCGAGTAAAAAATTAATTACTTATTTGCGTAGGGTTATGAAACTCTTGGAGGTAAATGAGAAGTTAGTTTCCCTAACCAACTTGGTGAGAATTTTTATAAGAGTAATAATTTTTAGAGACGTAGTATGGGCGGGGTATTTTGAGCAACTACTGGAAGTGACGAGCCAAGTATGTTCTGCCAAAAATGACGGGCCAAGTATGTTCTGCTAGAAGTGACGAGCTGAGTATATATATGTGTGTGTGTGTGTATATATATATATATATATATATATATATATATATATATATATATATATATATATATATAACTGACGTACTTGTAACGAACGGACGGCACGTAAGCCCTAGGAACCAAGTTACATTAGTTATTCAGCTGTCTCGGTGTCTCGGGAGGCCGGACGTGCAAAATGCTGTATTTAATTTTAAAAAAGAGTTGGGTGGAACATCAGTTCTATGCGAAACTTTGGCGAGGCAAGGGGTTGGGGGAAGTTGGGAGATAATTGCGAATTCTAACTGCGTTTTTAATTACATTCCCCGGTACGGTGAACGACGAGTGTTGGTACGCCTGTGTCTGAGTTGACGAGAGAAGCGGCCAGTCGCGATAAGATATGCGCAGCGGGGAACCTTCCTGGAATTTGCAACAAGAGTTCCCCCCTCCCTCCTGGAGTAAGTGAGGGGAGGGGTCGGCTCCCGGACAGTTCTAATTTGCCAGACGCCGCTCTAATGAGGATTAATGGACACAGGAATGATACTTCCTGCTCCCAACACTCCAGTCCTCTCCTCAAACCGTCTCATAACAGCTTGGAATTTAATTCACTGTGGTTCGCCAGCTATGCGATAAAGAAATAAAACAACAAAGGCAATTCCGCGCCGCAGTTGTAGAAACAGTCTGAATACAGACAGTTTGTTGACGAACATTCACGTATTCTCATGGAGTACCAATACTGGGGGCAAATTATTGCGGATCTCTGATGTACCGAAGTTCATTTCTAAATTAATTACTCAGATGTAGAAGCAATTAACTCATAAACCTTGGTTTTCTAAACCGACAATGCTAGTTTCGAACTGTGAAGATGCGCAGAGTACCAAAACCCAATGCCAAATAGCAAATTCATTCATATTCGTGAAAAGATTTTTGTTTTCATTTCTGTGTGCTTTATATAAATATATTACATGCGGAAAAGCTATTTGACAATGGTTCGTGTTTACACGAAGTTTTACCTCACCGAAAAAAAAACGTGTGTTGCTGAACAACAAACATTATCTAGAGTGTGGCCATCCACCTTCCTCAATTCTTGTACCTTGTCCAAGTTGACTGTCTTCATCGCTAGTGTCCGCTGGCACGTGTAGCTGGGCCCTATTCCACTAACATACAAGTTACAAGTAAACTCACTTGGGGTCAGGGGTGTGTGTTTACATACAATTCACTTGTAAGCAGTTATTTCAGAACATTGTAATATCTTAAATGTTTTGTAATGGCTCAGGAGAAGCTGCCCATGCAAATAATGAAATAAGAATATTGCGACGTGGAAAAGTATTTAAGGGGAGAATGAATATACAGTTTGAGTTTAGTAAACGCTTACGTACGTCTTCCCGAAAACTTGGAATGTGACTTTCAGTCATTGGACCACATTTTGCATCTGAAACAAATAAAAATGTTGTGTTAACAGAGTTGTGGGTTGTCCTCATATAGGTTACGTCATTTCCTCTCTGTATACGACAAAGTAGTGTACCCAACTCGTGTATCTGTTCCCATTTTTTAAAACCTTGTCTTGTTTTGTTAATTTGTTTGAGAATACTCCAAACATAATTTCTATGCCTTCTTTGATTTTACCGACATCTTATCTTTAGTTGGCTTCGGCAATTAGTTTACTTGTAATTTCCTTACTTACTCTTGTAATTTCAATACACAGACTTGTAGAAAAGAACTATTGCCTACACCTACAAGTATTCACAACTTCGGTATGAAACAGATATTAGTATAACTTGTAGATATTACCGCTGTCTGTGAAACATAAATGACAAGTTCTTGTAAATATCAGTACTTGTAGCTTGTAACTCATAACTTGTACACTTGTAGCTTAGTGAAATAAGGTCCGTGGCTGTTACAAGACCTTCCTACAAGTCTAGAGTTACAAGAGTCGTCAACGAGGACCTGTGAGTGCGGAGAACCCAGGCGGGGTCGCGCTGGCTATATAAATACAGCGACCAGTGACTAACTAGCAGTGATTATTGTAACATTGGAACTGCAGGGTGGACGGCGGTAGACGAGACGATGTATCGATATTTGAGGAGAACAACAACCACAGACACAAGGTTCTATGGTTGGCAAGGGATGTGAGAGACAGCTGGAGATAAATAGAGAAATAAATACAGGGCAGACATTAAGATAGTGTTGTAACTGAAGCAAAGGAAACACGACTATTTTACGATGTAGGCCAAAATGTTAGAAATAAGGAATGTGAAGATCCAGCAAGTAAAGGACCTTATCAGAAACATAATGTCTGCCATAAATGTATGCATAAATCAACTCTTCTGGTGTTGTGAGGATTTTGAGTACGGTACATGCTGAGTAACAGAGAGTGAGTAAAGACATATATTATACTGTTGGTTAGATAAAATTAGGAGATGATTGTGTGTAAACTTGTAATTTTAATTTATTAGGAAAACACTTGAAACAGTATTTTAAAGTTTTATCGAACAAGAGTGAGGGAGAGATTTTGGTCAGCACTCAACATCGAGATCTTTAGCGCTGGTGAGAGGTGACATGAGGTGAGTATGGAGCAGCGCCGGAATGAAAGGGCGAGAGGAAACGAGAGATCTCGGAGAAAAGCCGCCGGCCAGCGGCATCGTCTGGCACGATTCCCACATGCTAAAATCTGGGGACCAGCCACGCCGGGAATTGAACCCGTATCGCCTTGGTGGGAGGCGAATGGACTGACCATGCGGCTACCGCGCCCTTTATCGAATAAGAAGAAATAATTTTAACTCGTGCGCTAATACTGTAGTTGAATTTTAAAACGCGTTACAATGACATTGACACACAAACATTTGTCCCAGTCATGAAGACAACACAGAAGCATATGTTGTTTTGAAGTACAGCATAGCACCACTTGTGCATGCACGAGTAATTCTTGAAAAGCGGAAACAAAAGATTTCACCGTACTGAAACAATTTTATGTAAATAAAATATATGATGACAAACTGTGTTATTGTGGACATACGCCATTGCAATATTATGTCGTCCAGAAATCTTATAACGATACTAAGAGAAAAAATAAATATGAAAATAAGAAAAAAACAAGTCTAGTTGCCTGTAGTCTAAGCATCCATAAACCAAACAATAGAACATGACATATCCCATAAGGAATCAGTCAACAACAAATAAAGGACAAAATAATGACAAACAACCAAAAATGAAAGTCGAAATACAAAACAAACTAATAAGTAAAACTCAGGACATCAATGTATTTGTTGTTGACTGATTCCTTATGGGATCTTTCATGTCCTGTAGTTTTGGTTTATGGATGTGCTGATTACAGCCAAACTTAGCTGTTTTTTTTTTTTTTTTTTTTTTTTTTTTTTTTTTTTTTTTTTTTTTTTTTTTTTTTTTTTTTTTTTTTTTTTTTTTTTTTTTTTTTTTTTTTTTTTTTTTTTTTTTTTTTTTTTTTTTTTTTTTTTTTTTTCGTATTTCGTAGTTTGTTTTATCTTTGTCTCTTTCTAAAATTTCTGTGACGACAAAATATTGCAATGGCGTATGTCCACAATAACGCAGTTTGTCATTATGTCCCATTGCAAGAAATATTCAAAGTCAAAATATACGATACTGGTTATCAATAATTAATTTGTGACAACACAAATGATTGTCGTTGTTTGTGAGATCAATGTGGCAGTTGTGCTATTGTTGTTCCTCTTCTCGTTGATTCAGAAGTTATTGCAGCGTGCAGAAGGCAAGATCAGTTGACTGCTGTAACTCCTTACTGGGAATGTCCAGTAAGGGCTGACTCAGCCAATCAGCGGAACAAACGGCGCATACATCAAAGGTACGGTACAGTGCGATTACTTGATCTACGCCAAGTGTACTGAAGGAGGGATAATGTTGTGTGAGAAGGAACAATCTATTTGACGATATTATAGCTAGAGGATAGCGTCCCTCAATAACGTTGATCCTAGCTTCAGTTAAGGTCCGGTAGTTTTCGCGAAAATATTTCTGCATCACTTAGTTTCAGTGCCTTACGTGCGCACCTGCATCTCTGCTTTGTGGTCAGTGATTGGATGCTGTATCACCCAGCGTGTGGAGGTTAACTTGCAAATCACAGACGTGTTGTGTCACAGTTATCCATGTACTGATTGGCACAGTCTAATGAATAATAACTCTGCACAAAAACACTCTGCCAATAACCATGAAGTTAAGCTGCAGGTGTGCACGTAAGACACTGAAACAAAGTGGGGCAAGAATCTTTACGCGAAAACTACCCGGCCCTACCTGAAATTTGATACCAGCTTAATATGTGTCACTATGCAAGACACTTATAGTACAAAATTTAACATTTATGTCCGTTTCACCATTTGTACTGTAAATGTTGTATTATTCGACATGTAATGTTCCTCATAAGTAGCTGTCAAATTATACCTACTGAGGTTACATGAAGCAGAGTGTATACTTGAGTGTGCGAGAGTGAGTGTGATGCGAGGTCGCGGCGAGATAAGCCCTGCGTAACAACAGCACGTTATTTATGTCCGAGATTAAAACTGCAGCTTGTCGCGGTGCAGGGATGTTGTGCAGTGTAAGGGGTGGGGGGGATTGTCGGCCAGAAAGAATAAAAGTGTTGGTGGAGGGGAGGGGCGAGGTTTGTTTTAGGG
>PNEQ01105542.1:0-14228 GCA_003012365.1 Medauroidea extradentata | reverse complement strand
ACGGGTGGAGAAGGGGGGGGGGTACATTGTGCTCGGTCACTGGTACTCTACACGAGTATCTGTGCCATCACTCCTCGGAAATATTCGTTCATCCTCGGCGACTGAACCCACGCATCTCCCATCCCTCACCCCCTTTTATTTATCACCGTCCACTGTTAAGTTAGTTTAAATTAGTTGAAGTTAGTTAAGCTTAGTTACACATGTCAAAAAATAATGAGCGCTTAGTATTAGAAAGACTACTTAAAGTTCTAAATTTCTTTGTTCTCTACTTTCGTAACTAAATAGAAACAAAGTAGTTGCCTTTCGTACGTGACTGATAAAATTTAAATATTACCTTACGCTTTTTCCTAAATATTTAAATATTATAACGTAGTATTCACCCTACATGCTGATAGGCTGCACACAGAACATGGCTCGTTAATTACTTGTGCTGTGATAGTGTTTTGTTTTCATGTGCATGAGTCTGTGCTGTTTGTGTGCTCTAGAAACCCAACATTCGCTCCCAGAATTCCTTCACATCGTGTTGATTTACTTAACTCTATAAAGGTATAGGGTTTCTTCCTGCAAAAGTTTTATTCAGATATTTAGTGTGGTCTTGTTAGACCACCATTGTCACCATTTGGATAATATGAAAATCATATAAATAAGACATAGTAAACATTAATTAATTTACTAAGTACTGTATGATTATTGAGTTTAATGAAATTCTGGGAAATGGTTCGATATATATTTATTTCAATAATAGTATATTCAAATGGCCGACAGTTTAAATAGGCTCTATGAATAGGGCATGGACAAAACCGTAAAAACCAAGTCACTTTGTTAAGTACTGTATGATGTGTTCCGAGTACGAATTAGTTTGTGAAAACTGGTTCCTGAGATAACTTGTGCGATAAGAATATGTTCAAACTGTCTCCATTTTTAAAATTAAAATACTAAATTAAAAAAAGGTCAAATAAACTTATTAAATAATATATGCCTATGTGTATTAGTTTCGATGCAACCCTGAAAACAATTTTCTTCTGATATGGCGTGTGTTCGGTACAAAATTATCAAATATCTACCACTTTCAAAATATGAACACGGAAAGAAGTAAATTCATAAAACTTGAGACAACGTACTAATAAGTAAATGTGTACCCAGCTTGGTGAAATTCAGAAAAATGTTTCCTGTTTTATGTTATTTCATGCTAAAAATATAAAAAATGGTCGCCATTATGAAAATATGAACACAGAATGATCGAAATACACGTAAATTAAGAATGTTTGCTATATGTGTACAGAGTTTAAATATTTCTTGAGATATGTCATAGTGTGTTAAAAATATAAAAATGACAGAATGTATGAAAATATAAACACAGGATGAAAAAAACACACACAAGTCAGGTCATCTTTGTATGTAGTGTGTGTGTACTATGTTTAATGAAATAAGGAAAAATTATTTCCTTTAAATAGGAATTATTGTGCTAAAAATTTATAAATTTACCACCCTTTTGAAAATATGAAAACAGGTAAATTCCAGAGTAAATAGTGAACATAAAGTATTGCAAGGTGTATATTTAAGTTAACGTATTGTTGTTACGTAGGTAACTTGACCGAGATGACTATCATCAGGTTATGTCCAAGAACATGCAAGCATGTCAGAGTGTTAAAATGGCAGTCATTGAAACTATATATTGTTATACTTGCTTAATTGAGCCCAAACCGAATAAGAAATCCATTATTTGACAGATCATAAAAAGTAGGACCATATAAACAAACACCACGTGCTTTCCAGCTGACAATCAAAACCTGTCAACAGTTAAGGTATATTATGGTTGCAATAACATCCAAAGTGTGTTATGATTTTCTTTTGATTATTTTTTTATATCTCCGACAGATTATTTTCAATACTAGCTGCACATTAGTCTTACTAGGGTTACGTGGGCAATGTTAATGGAATTATTTCATATTACAGTAATTGATAGCCTACTCTACAGATGTTAAGTTAATATAATCATTCAAAAATTAACATTATTTATTGTATATTTTCCTAGGTATGCTCAAAATGGTAACATTTAATAGCATTACCAAAAATAAACAAACATGTAGGGGCAACTTGTATTTTCTACTCGACATATAAACAGATTAAATAATATTAGCTTATTTGGTTACAAGAAACTGAAGTTGCAAGATCATATGACAGCGCAAGCAAACATCTTTAAACTAAAATAATAAATAAAACAATTAATGCAAGAATTAATACAATTATTTTTCGCGTCGCCCTTCAACTTGGTTCTGAACTATCAGTTTCGAGTAGTAGACTATAACTTTTGTGGTAGAGCTTACCTTTGAAACATTAGTGTTGTCATAGTCATGCGACTCACAATACTTAAGTAAACTTGTTAACATATTTATTGTAGACGACATAGTAAAGATTTGCGCTCTCACAACCTAAACGGAAATGATGCATCACTAAAAAGCGTAAGCAATAAACAAACATATGCCTAATAGCCCAGAGCAACATTAAATAATTTTGTTGATTGACACATATGATTAAACAAGAACACTTTTATAACCGGGAAATATATAGGCATAGGTCTTCTGGCCCTTTCTTTTGGTAATTATGTAGGCGTACATTTTTGCAGCTGATGGCACAAAATCTAACGTGGACTCGATATTAACCACTTACTTGCTTTAAAAACAAACGGACTTTTTCTTACAAAAAGAATTATTAAGTCGGCGCCTTGAAGAAGCATGTTTACGTACAGGCCTACAACAAGAACCGTAACTGTTTACCCACAAATTATGCTAAAAGAAAAGGTAGATAGTGTGTTTTTTATTTTATATAGCACTTTTCTCTGGACGGATTACCTACTTCTTACTTAGCAACTGTTTTTGTAGACATGCCATCTGAAGCTCCCGTCTTTCGAAACACGTCTTAATATCCCGTTGTCGTTGGCAATTACGGGCCGGGTATTTTAGTTCCTACATTGCAATATATTACAATTACGTATACGCACAAAATATTAAAATAATACCTTACAAGAATCACGAACGCATACGAACACACGAGAAGCTCAAACACTCGCAAATGGCTGTCCTTTGTTTTGGTTGCCAGACGTCATAATATCCCACTAGCTATTACAGGCTGGGTTTTATAATCCCCACATTACACTATATTAAATATACGCACAGAATATTACGGAGCAGAGGTTTGTAAATTAGTTATAATATTACGTGATTTGAATAGAATAAAACAGTTAACTGGCTAATGCTTGATACGGAGCCAAGCTACTATATTACGTTTCGTCTAAAACGCTTATTTATTTTTCACGTATATTACACACTGCTTTCAATGTCGCCGATGGAAGTTAACCGATTTGTTGATCAGGGCTGCCACTACTGCTTCATCAGGTCATATGGTCACGTCCTGTTGTTTTAAATGTTATGTTATTCTGCCGCGTGTTTGGCACGTGTTACAATATTGGTAGCATCGACTGTCAATACACGGCATTCTTACATGGGATGGACTGTAGTTTAATGAATGTGACGTCAGCAGCAGATGTTATATGTTACTTTACTTATGTATAATATACAGTTAGTTTCGAGTAACTTTCTACGATATTTCGACACCGAGCCATGGTTAATACTAGATGTTATAAAGAAACCATGTTTCCTTGTAAGAGAGATTGGCTGAGAGAACATTTCTGCCAACTGTTTCTTTACTATCGCTACGTACCTAATGAAACACGAAACTGAAGTACAATGAATGTTAATTAGGCTCGGTAAAGAGAGAAGTCATTTAATGTAATGTAAAAGTGAAAAACAAACCAATGTTGACTTTCAAATTATCAACTTCGCGGGACTTAAATTTCAGGAAAGTTATGTGATTTGTCAGTTTGCTTCTCTTATCGATATCGGCGCTCAATAGGCATAACATTTCTCTAAGACAAACTTTTAACACTGATGTTTCCGACCTGTAGTTGAATTAACCTTAACTTTCAGTTATAATGGTTTCATCAGCAGACAGCATGCTACACTTGCTCGAGCAAGGCTAGCCATGAGATACCGAGAAGCCACTGTTTGACCGCATCAAGCTAACGTGGTGACATAACCTCCAGGGGCAGACAAGAGCAGGCCGCATGACCGCAGTGGTGTAAGGTATAGAACTCGTGTGTTTATCTTGCAAGTTCTCAGCTCTAGGCTTGGCTCGGACCGACAGAGAAGGGATGGAATAAAAACCCTCGTGTAATAAAGGAGGGGAAGATAGCCGCAATCCATCACTTCGGGAAAACACACGGTCTAGTAAAAACACTAAGAGTCTGCGATGAACGGTTACTTTGATATATTGCGCCGCAGCTTAGGCGAGTAAAGCGTATTATTGTTATTTTATTACATTTCGTTATTTTCTACCAGTGAAATATTGTGAGGGTCGTGTGTTTGACGTATCGGCAACACTGTCAACAAGCTGCTTGATTTACTGACTGACGAGATGTGATGGCGACCCTAAGCCACGCAGAAGTGCTGAGGTCGCTGGTTCGAGTCCAGTATGTATTGTGGATTGGTATGAACTTTGCTTTATAACAGTATTGTCTAGGCATATATATGTATATATAGTGATTACAGTTAAACGTTCGTAGTGTATTTTGCTCATAAATGTTTCTAATGTTCATTATAAGACATAGAACAATATAACTACCTTACATTTAATGATATCTTAATTATTGCATTACTATATTTCTTTACTGACATACGCGTATTTTGCAATTTGAGGTTGTCTAGGATTAAAATTCAAATTCTGGAATATGAGTAAATGTGAAATAGTGGACATACGCTGTTGTTGCAATATATCATACTGAAAAATAGGTGAGACAAAAAGTTCGAACGTATTATGTAAAGTTAAAGTATATTTTCAAACTCGCAAGGAATTGTGTGTGATAAAACCGAAGAAACATAAATAATTATACAAAACAGAGCGAGATTTCAAACCAAATAACCAGCAACAAGCTCATCTTGGAAATATTCTGTGATCATCTTCTTATTCTTTGTTGTTCTGTCTTGTCTTGTGAAGTATTCGTAATATTCAGCTGTGAGAGTAATCTGGTCTTTATCCTAGTCAAAGTGCTGTATTCTCTCTGTTGCCACAGTTTTTGTAATAGTCATAGAAAAGTTACATGAAACACAAGTCTGCGGGAAGAAAACATTCATAATGGTGTGTTAGAACCAAACACTGATTAACATATGGTGCAGTTTTCTTTAAATAAGAAAACAAATACTGTCCATAGTTTACGAGTAACAACTGTCAAAGTCGTAATAAAACTGTTTGCACGTAAACACGTGTATTTTACCTGATGCAGTGTAGTTTAACAGCAAAGCTACTCGAGATCCCAGCAGCGAATATAAACATACTCATGGTTAAGTCTTAATAGCTTTGTAAACACTGAAAAGAAAATTGTTACATTTGCAATATCACAGAACAACTTTAATTAGTATTTGTAAAACCTGTCTCATTTTTAAATGTTTTAACCAAGATTACAAATTAAAATAAAACAAATTTCCTGTGTAATCACAAATTTGTCCTGAAGTAGCTCAGTGCTTTTACTGTCATCGTGAATAAATATGTTCCATCATTTTTTAACAAAAAAAAAACGAAATAATACGAATATGAGGTGCACTTGTGTGTAAATAAAATAAAGTTACTTGCAGTAATTAAAAAAATGTGCAGTACTTAGTACATATATCACATTACACACTGTTTATCTTTCCCACAACCTTAATATTGCAGTTTTCGACTACGTTAACGTCAATTAATGTGACCAACTAATCATTCCACCAAAAGTGAGGTCAACAATATGAAATGTAAGTATGTATTGCAAGTTGAAGACGCGACCTACTTCAATCACTACACAAAGGAAGGGGGGACTAAATAGCAGAGGAATGACGTCACTGTGCATATATATACACAACGCCTGGTATCTGTACTACAAATATTACAATATTTCATGCGATCTTGTTTTCGCTACATTTTACACCATCGATAATGATAATATTTAAATGTTTTGTTTGTAAAGCAACGATAGAATCATGTCTACTGGAATGTCAATAAACCAACTGATGGCTGACAGTGTATTGTGTCACTGGAAGAAGCGCGTCTCGGAAGTTATCAACTGAAGCCATTCACTACACAACTTCTTATGGGACACACACAAGTCGTATGTAAGAAGAATGTTGTTTGGTCTGTACGAGGACGTCTGTCAGTCTGTGGGGATTCTTTGTTGTCCTGTATGGCCGCAGTTACTTTCTCTTTTGATGGTATTGTTATTTCAAGTGTAAGAATACCGTTGTTTCATGTACAGAAGCACATTTGAGACGTGATAAGGAACACACGGGTTTAGTGTGTATAAACACCGGTAGGCCTGTTTTACTCTGTAGCAACACAATTTGTTGGGACAGAGAAACTTCATCTGTAAGAAGAAAATATTAATTTTTGGGCAGATGTTTTTCGTTTGTAAGAGAACTGTTATCTCCCCAGCATGAGAACTGATATTTAGCCTGATGAGACACTAATGTTTCGCTTATAGAAGCTCTGTCTTTTAATTTAGCCTCTACAGACAATATTATTTCGTCTGTATGTTTAATGTAATTTTTTATGTAAAATTTTGGCGGTCTCCCCGTATAATTACTTAATAATGAAGAAAACTGGTTACGAGAATGCAATACAAAACAATTAGTGCTTATTGCGAAAACTTACATAAATAATATTTTTCTTCAATAGCTGTCATTATCCCAATTGACAGCAGATAATGGTGAGAATCGTTCTTACTGGCGTATTGTTCCAAAATAGCGCCGCATCCTACGACTTGTATGATCGGACGGTGGTCACGTGATCTGTTTATAGCTGTAGCGCAAATACTTATTTCTTGTTTATTTTATTCATACTTTTTTTGTTATCAATTTGCCTTCTTTTCTACTTCGCCAAACGTAATGATTTGCTATACTTAATTAAACCAATTAAACAACATATTCAGATAATTAAATGCTATGAAAATAATAATATTAATTCAATCTGTGACTAACTACGCACACATGTACATACACATTAATGTAATATATTTTATACTCTACCTGACGACTTAATTCAAGTTGCGAAGAAAGAACATTTAACAACTAGAAATGTGCATTTTTTATAAACGAAATGTTACTACATAGAATTAATTTCAAGTGAAACTGGAATAAGCATAATTAAAGGCCGTCCCATGGACGAGTCCGTTATAAAGGTTTGGTTTCCTCGATATGTTGGGCTCCTAACATAGTTTCACTGTCAACCGCTCATTCATGTGTTCAAACAATGTTATACACATATGAAGTAATCGACTCGATTTCTGAAATCTCGTATACCAACTGTCATAAACGTGCACTACTTCGTGGCACAGACTGTACTTGTTGCATCCGGAGATTTTTTTGTCAAAAGTATATTTTATAATTGTTTAGTTAACTGTGAAACAGCCGTACATCATTTAGCGAGGCGAAGTTGGCAACACGTGCGCGGCAGTAGGGGTGGCATGTGCGTGCCGAGTTGCCTACTGTCGACATTGCGTAGGGTCGCGCCCCAGGGGCCTTGCAGGGGGGGGGGGGGGGGGGCACGCTAGCCCATGCATGGCTTAGCATAACTCCCCCCCCCCCTCGCTCCACTGTACCGCACTGTGGCGCGAACCCACGACGTCTAGGGGGGATCACAACCCCGCACACATGCCGGCGTCACGCGCTCAGTTGGTGGGGAGGTATAAATAAACCATGCATAGCTACTGCGATGTTCCGGTGAGAAGGGCAACTGTATTTCACACAGTTCTACTGAGGTGCTCACGCGGGAAGAGCCGGGAAATAAGACGAATATCTTTATTGCTTACCTTCAAGTATATACGTTGTCTACGAAATAATAACCACTTTTTACACACTTTAAACAGAAACAATAAAAGAGAATACAAATATTGTGAGCTGAGGTGTTAACTTTTGTGAATTATATAATGTATATTTTTAGTCACTTAATAAAGTCAATACGAACAAGTGTTGTCGAAAGCAGAAACAAGTGCCCTCACCAACACTCGGATGTTCAGACAACACAGGCGGGATCGAGGTAGTATGGCTACTGTGAAGCTCATGCGAGAAGACCCCTTGCGGCAGGTCTGGAGACCACAGTTGAAGATGTGGCCAGTTCCTAGGTAGTTCGTCCTTGAGAATGTGTAGCCTCCACCTCCCAGCTGCTTGGTAATGAAGTCAGTAACAGTTCGACAGTACTCGTCGACAGTAATGTAAGAATATCAGGAATCAGCAGATATTGCTGTAGGTCAACATTCTTACAGTTCAACTATTTGCTTGAATAGTATTGTAATTATCTACAGAGAATTGCCACGGATAATTTGGTATTCAACTTCTTGGCTTGCAGGGCGATTTGTAGTGTTCTCGGTACATAGGCAGGATGTTCAAATATTTAACCGCCAAACATGAAGTGATAACATAGAAACTCATGTTCTAAACTGAAAACTAAGAATATTCACAATTTTACAGTTTTTCTCTACAGATTAAAATTACAGAATCAACTCTATCGGAAATCTTTCGAGGAGTGCAGACAGAATCAGCGAAATAAACTCACTGACAAAATCAGTGATTTTCACTTGTTGAAAACGGACCCATTTTTTCTTTACCTAGATGTACAAAAAGAGCGGAGTGTTTCATGAATTGTAATTCTGCTGTTTCCTAAATAATGCAATAATCTCAAAAAAGAAAGAAAGCACAAAAATAAAAATACTACAGTATTGAAAACCATCGAGACTCTTGTCCTGGACATAACACTAACACTTGATTGATCTTACCATTAGTTAACATGCTTGTCTCAAAGATTAAGCCATAGATGTCTCAATGCAACAAAATTAAGGCGAAAATATAGTTACAGTTCTTTATGTGAGGTAATTCTAGAGCTAATACTGGCTAACCGAATCCCGACCAGAATTGTATGAGATGCTTTTATTAGAGCAAAACTTTCTTATACTACAAAAAGTACTAATTCAACATTCGTTTTCACGAAATCACAATTTTATAAACATAAAATTAGTAACGAGTTCCCTAGATAAACACTCTGCAAAGTTAAGAAGAAAGGCGGACCCTCGTATAATCACACAGCCCCACAAACTTATCTAATAGAATTAAGTAAACAAAACTGTGTGTGCAAGCTGTAATTTAAACAACAATAACGAAGATATTCAATCTATCAGTAATCAAAATGAAACAAATTCAGAAAACGCATTTTCTTTCAAAGATCACACATTTTAATTCTGTTTCACAGAAAATTATGCGAATGACGAACGTAATACAAGCTCTTTACTTTCTATGTTTTATATATGATTATATGAAAATAATAAAAATAGAATAATATTGGCATTATGGCGACAATTCCTATCATTCACCATTAAGCATGGTCCTTCTAGTATAGTCTACAGGTTGACTGGGCTTGGAGGATACGACGTTGTGTCATCTACACATGTGAGGGTGTAAGTTTGGGAATAACGGTGCATGTGAGTCACGACAAAGCCAAGTTAAGGCTGCTGCCTGGTTAAGGGTGTGTTTGTGTGTGTGAGGCGATAATCGACGAGACGCTATGAGCGATACCGGCGAACAAACTTATCGTGATATACGCCTAAGGAGGAGGGTGCGCCAAAGCAGCGAATTTCCACATTTATCAGCATAATGTTTTCCCGTCGCTTGTTATATGAAATCAAGACTCGACATTCTGTATATTACACTCTTGTACACCCTCTTACTTTATTACATAGTCACAGACTTTATTATTTTTGGAGCACTGATGGCAGATAGGAAAAACGTCTCGTTTTCCAATCTGCCATCACTGCTCCAAAAATAAGATGGTTTGTGACTATGTAGTAATGTAATAAGTTGTAAACAAGTATCATTTCTGGATTGTCGAATCTTAATTTTCGATAGTAAGAGAGGAAAAAGTTATGTCGAAAATTGTGAAAATTCGCTGCTTGTACGCACCATCCCTCCTTTAAGTCGTAAATGCATGCACAGTGTCTCCCCTCCAGCTTTTAACTTCTTCAGTATGCTCCAATCATTTTATTGAACCCATCATTGTACATATACCTTGGGAAACTACCATATGTAAAAGCCGATTTTAATCATTACTGCTGGCTTTGAAATAATGCTTCCAATATGCATAGTACTTTATAAGTCACATTCACAAATAGTCTTAAGTGTGATTTATATTCATAAACAAACATTGTGGACGCACACTTACTGGTCTCTGAGGAGAAAGTTAACTCCGAACATGTTGCATGTACTTCGAGCGTCAGGTAGGCAGCAGCCATAAGGGCGCGGTCTACCGCAATTTTCATCACCATTTTTATTTTTTATTTGTTCCAGATACTTTTTTCTTATTTTAGACACAAAATGTGACTTAATTTGGTTCTTATGAAAATTTTTTTATCTCTCATAGTTTTCGCGTAATTGCATGTTAAAGTCATATTTTGCATGTTACCGTTTTAATGGCTACATTAAAACCTACTGATATACCAAACTAAAAAAAAAATCACAGTGGTTAAAGACATTGCATGCTACAATGTCATGCTCATAAAAATAAAGAATAAAAATAATTTGAATTAAAAAAAATGCTGAAACTGAAAATAAAAATTTAAAAAATGCAGTATTTTTTTAAATACAAATAATTATTAATCTTTATTTTTATTAGCATGACATTGTAGCCTGCGATGTCTTTATCCACTGTGATATTTTTGAGTTTGGTATATCAGTTGGTTTTAGTGTGGTCCTTAAAACGGAAACATGCAAAATATGACTTTAACAAGCCATTACGTGAAAACTATGAGAGATAAAAAAATTTCATTAGAGCCATATTTAGTCACATTTTGTATCTAAAATAAGAAAACAAATATCTGGGACAAATAAAAAATAAAAAAATTGGTAATGAAAATTGTGGTAGACCGCGCCTTTAAGGGGAAACATTCCTTAAAATCGTGATTTTAATTGAATTCCTCCATACCATAAATAGAATGTTAATTATTTAAAAAATAAAGCTAAGTAAGGAATATAGAATATGTTAATTATTATTCTAAGAATTTGTTTGTTTATATATACTTAACTGTTTTCACCTGTGTGATCAAAATATGAGGTAAACTAATTAATGACTGATTTCAGTCTCACATCAGTAAATATACATAAGTCAGCTCACTTAAGCTTTAAAATGCTGTAAAATAAAGCTTTATATCACTAATGGCTCTGATTTTATAAACTAAGTCGTAACAATAAGTGGCAAGCAAACATAAAAGCAATAAATCTAGGATACTATACCAACTAAAGGTAGTTTTAGAGGCGCAAGAACCAGGCGCTACTCACCAGGGACATAGCCTGAAGTGAGGTCACCTTACGTAAACTGCTTAAATATCACCATTTTGCACCCTGAAAATCCTACATTTCCAGGGGGATGACCTCTGGACCACCCTTCCCTGCTCTATTGGTGGATATCGGTGTTGCTATACATACATTCCTAGGTTCGGGACCCTTCCTGAAATGAATCCTTACTACGACCCTGTACTACCGTCCATATAGCACAACACAGATCAGCAGGCCGGGCTACGAAGAGGCAGGAAAGCATTGCTTGTTTTAATCAGCCCTCGCATGTTGGATTATGTGAGGGGGGGGGGACGCCAACCTGAGACGTCTTTCAACCCCCGCTGCTTTCACTGGCAGTGCTGCAATCCAGGGTCGAGGGAGGCGGCGAGAGTCAAGGGGTTGCTAAACAAACACTCTACCCCTCGCCACCAACCCTTGCCGTGGGGTGACGAGGAATTAGTTCTGCGGGCTCTCTGGTAGCGGTCTCAGGGGAGAAGTAGGAGGTGTGATGCTGTGCTGGACCTCGGCCACACTTCCCCTCCTCATCCCTAGTGCCAACGCCAGGGGGGAGGAGTCTCACTGAACAAATCCAATGAGTGATGTCTGTGGGAGGGGGAGGGGGAGCAGACCGGTGATGGCGCCGTCGGCAAGATGTCCGCCTGATAAGACTCTGGCGTGCGAAAACTACTTACACAGCGGGCAACAAAGACTTATGTCCCACCCAGCTGAAACCTGCAGGGTAAAACATCGAGTTGGAAGAACAACCACCATCTTGGATTTATTTCATTTTTGTTATAACTTTGCTTCCTGTATATTTTTCTATAGCTGGGCATAGTAATTTGTAGAATACCATTTAGTAAATGGTTTACGTAGAAGCTCAATGAATCCTTTAATTAAGGGCTCTACCTGCCATGCACTTGAAATGCGTCGCAGTGTGCTGGTAAGTACATTTCTTACGAAACTATTCCACTTGTGCCCATTGTGTCAATGTACTATTAGAAGACACATTACTGACAAGGACATATACAATTGTAAATACACTATTCTCATTAAAAACACTGCTTCTAAGCCTTTTTACATATCTAAAAATGGCATTCCAGACTGCAGTACTTCGAAATGTAATAACTGTACGTATGTCACATTCAGATATCTGCAATGAACTTTGCTACAGACTTTCCACCAATAGAATTATTAAGTGCTCATTGTTTATATTCCCGTAGGTAAACTGACTCTTGCCTGATAGTTGAGCGCTTGGCTCGTTGTGGTGATGCGGCATTTGATGCGCTCTTCAATGTCGCCCATATAACTCAGTCGCTTCTGAACCTCAAGCGCACAGGTAGGCGGGGCCCTTAACTTGGCATGTGGGATTGCAGAAATAGCATTGTATAAAATTCATTTCTCGTAACCTCGTAAACCCTCAATGTAACTTACTGAAATGTTCAGTCTCACTTATATTTCAACTGTCTTACTTGCCATATTCTATGTACGCCCTATGTTAGCAAATTGCACAAAAATATCTCGGAAACAAAAGTTATATTTAAAATTGCAGTTGAAATATTTATGGAATAAAATATTTTGCTAAGGAAGAGACTAATACACATTTACACCAGCGACGCCATGTTCTAGACGGCATCTGGCGATCGACATAGGTACTACTTACAGTAAAGCAAACTATCACATTCGTCTATAAACACTCAGTGAAGGACTTACAAATTATACATTTGACTTTCCTCCTGAAGATTTGACAATGGTTAATGAAAGATAATTCCTGGATATTTGAGGAGTTTTCAAAGCTTTGGTATTTTTAATTGTAATTTTGGGAATTTTTTAGTATTTTTCGTTTATCTTAATTTCTTGGATTTTGCTCCCGATCTATTTTATTGTATTACATGTTCTGGACATTTTCTAAATAGCCGCTTCATAACATTTAGCGAAATATAGAACTGTTATTTATTAAAATCGTTTATACTGGATGTAGGTACTAATTTAGACTACTTATGGAAATGTCGGTATGTTCAGGTAATGACAGTTGTACGAACATGTTAACCAAAAATTTGAAAAATACACTCTTAGAGGATACATTATGGACGCACCTTAAGTGTTTTGTAACGCACTGGAACATTCACAAAATAAAACAATTACAGTTATCTCAATTCACGACTCACACTGACATAAGTCAAATCTGCAGGAGGAAAGAAAATTGTGTGACCTGCAAGTGCTTCGTTGAGGCAACACTACTGGGTAGCGACAGATGTATTTTATAATATGTAATAAAATTAAATGCTAAAATATTAATATTGATAAAATTAACATAAAATTCTACTTATTTTAATATTGGTTCTCACAGCCTCAGTGCGACCCAGACCACTAATCTTAATTGATGCGACGACACCTACGTCAGCTTTATAACTAACTTGCTGTCCCAGCATGCATTGCAATGCTCAATAACTTTGTTGTGTACCCCGTTTTGCCCCTCCCCTTTCCTGCCCTCATCTTTTTACAAAAATGTTCGCGGATGAACACACACCAAATCACTATAGTTTCACCGTAGTCGGATGAATAAGAAGACAAACAAACATTAATTTGTATATATCACATGTTCGCATCTATACACACGTGTATTTGTATATATCACATATTCGCATCTATAGACACGTGTATTTGTATAGGCTATATAACATGTTCAAATCTATACACACGTGTATTTGTATATATCACATGTTCGCATCTGTACACACGTGTATTTGTATATATCACATGTTCGCATCTATACACACGTGTATTTGTATATATCACATGTTCGCATCTATACACACGTGTATTTGTATATAT
>PNEQ01105541.1:0-30906 GCA_003012365.1 Medauroidea extradentata | reverse complement strand
AACTGAATATGTGGAATCTGTTTTGAATACAAAAGAGAACTTGGAGACTACTGCATTAATTTTGTTAGTCAATATAGATATATATTACGTTTGTTAGATATTAAGTCTAATTTTAAGATGGCGTGGTACATAATTCAACGCTAAAAGCATTAATCTATAACTGTAGATTTCTTGAAGCCAATTTGCGAAAAAAAAAAAAAAAATTAGAACAATGTCAATTCCAGACAGTAGTTATAGCCAACGTTTTAAACAAAATAGTTTCCAGTGTTACGAACTTCTGAGGCACAATCTCTGACGCCGGAACCTCATGCATTTAACTGCGGTGCAAGATATCACACTTAACGAATTAGTAATTCTGGATAATTATTTACTCGTAAAGAAGGCAACTACCATTATTTAGGATTGTAATAGAGTATTTTATCCATATTGGCTTCGAAAAAAGCGTAGAAATCAATTTATGTTTTCAGCGTGTATTTATCTATCACGCCCTTTAAATAATTCACTAAATGGGCTTTTTGCCTCGTTGACCTTGAGATTTTACACACACATATATTGGAATCATCAAAGCCTAATTGAAACCCTCTAGGCCCCTAGAAAATATTTAACTTTAAATGTCTTACAAGTGGCCACTTATTGAATTAAAAGTCAAAGTATTTGACTCAGTAACATGATTCAGTACAAATGTTAAACGTCTTGATGTAACACGTAGCAGTTATGCACCTAAATTTTTTATTAATTTTTTTTTCCGAACACATTATTTGCTCACAGACAGAATAAAGGAATGCTTTTACACATGCAATAAGAAGAAAATGTGGTCGTGCAGCAGCAGCTGAATGTATGGGCAGGAGGACTGTAACACTCCGAGAAAACCCTCCACACAGAGGCATCGTCGGACCCCGAATCACGAATCAGATATCCTAGGAGGGGTGGATACCGTGCCGGAGATCGAATCCGATCGCCTTGTTGAGTATGAGTGCTCCACTACACCATCGATGTTCCTGTTTCTACATAAATATAACTTTAACTTACTTAAAAAGAAATAAGTAAATATAATTAATGTTCAAATAAACGTTATTCACATCACAAAATACTTTCTACAATATTACCAGACGTCCTCACAAAGCAGAACGTAGGCTACAACACACACTGCTTGGTCCTCACAACGAAGTAGACATACACACTGTTTACAAACACGTTTGAATTTGAACTATGCGTTCTGATTGGTTAAAGATGAAGTCCTCGGATAAACTGCCGGAGCTCAACTCAGTGTGTATTAAAATGTGTGTATCCGAGTCCTCGTATAATTAACGGGCACCACATCGTGTGTATTGAAAATCGACAAGAGTGCTTCCTGGTGGGATTCTGCTGCACTACTCGTATGAAATTCCACGAACATTACGAGGACTCCGTCAGAATAAATTCAGATTTTTCTTGTGAGCATATTATGTCGTCTAGATTACATATCCGAGCGATTTCCTTCCGAGGACTTGGACGAGGTCCTCGCAAGGTTTTAAGTCCTCACAGCGCTGGTGAAAAAGCATACAAAAGTCCTCGCAAGATACCTTATGTACACACACACACACTTTTTGTTAGAAACCTTTGTGGGCGAACGCACAACTGAACACAGTTTCATCGCAATCGGATCGGATGTACGGTAAAGGAACATGTACGTCAGAGACATTAACTTTTGCATTTATTGATTGAAACAAATTAATTAAATTGCTGTATTCCCTAACGAATATACGCAGAATAATTTATTTTTAAATTACTATATTTTAGATGTAATAATTGAGAAGTAACTCATTTTACAATTTATTTCCTACTGAACCTCCGTAGCTGCAAGCTAGGAAGACAGACAACTTAAGAAAATGTAAAAAACTGCTGCTGGGCATTAAAAAGTTAGTCTCTGCATTAGGACGTCGAAAATTCGCTTTGTCATATGGGTACAAACTATAATTCATACAAATGTAAGTTCGTGTCCTTTCGCAATTGGACTTTTACTAATCAATAGAGACATGCACAATTCGCGTTATCATTTGGTAGCAGACTAAACTTCACTTTCCTATGCATAACAGAGCACAATCTGCGTTTCAATTGGGCACGATCTTCTACGTGTTGTCATTTACATAATGTTACGTCTTTACAGAGACTGGCCTCTCTACCGTGTAAGCATTTTCCGCGGCAAGTCACGACAATATCGGCCAGCGGGAGACGTCAAACGAGTCTATAGTCACTTGGAGTCTAGTCAGTTGTCAGAAAATAACGCGAATTTCGCATGTCTCTACTAATCAATATGCATAGTGACCCCTGTTTTTTCGCGAAAATAATTTTGCCCCAATTTGTTTCAATGCTTTACGTGCACACCTGCAGTATTGCTTCGTGGTCACTAATTGGTAGGGCCACGATTTTGTCGCGAAAAGATTTTTGCCCCACTTTGTTTCAGTGACTCGCGCGCACATCGGCAGTTCTGTTTCAAGGTTATTGGCAGCGTGTCTTTGTTCAGACACGTCTCTCATTTGACTGCACCAATCAGAATAAGATTATTGTGACTCCTTACGTCTATAATTTGCCAAAGCAAGTGTGAGTAAAATCATCCAACCACAGACGATGTATCAGAGCTGCAGGTGTGCACATGACGCATCGAAACCAAATGTTGCAAAAATCTTTTCGCCATAAAATCGCGGCTCTACTGATTGGATATTTTCAATCTCACGAGCCTTGGGATAATACCGACAAATCACAGACATGTGGTGTTGCAGGAACGTTATTGTAATTGGCTCAGTCAAATGAGATACGGCTCTTCGCATAGACATGCTGCCAATAACCATGGAGCAAAGTTGCAGATGTGCACACAAGGCACTGAAAAAAAAATGGGGCATTTTTTTTTGCGAAAAACAGGGGTCCCTAAATATGACACATCATAGAAGACGTTGAGCCAGTGATAAATAAACAGTGAAGCGCTGAACCAATTATGTAGTATCATTGTGTAGTGAACAGCCAATGAGCAGATGCTGTTTGATCGAGATCTCAAGTAATGTCTACAAAACTTACCATATTTGAGGACTTAACATTCAAAAGGGGCTAAATACCATTTTAGACAAAAATGAGTTAGGTACATAGAAAGGTGCCAAAACATAAGGTCGAAGACATATCTAAAGAGCTATCTCCTAGTGATATTCATGCGTGCCGTACATCAGCACAGTTAGGTGAATGGAGTAACATCAACACATTCTAGTCTTTTGAAAAAAATATATATTGATGTCCATAAGTGTTTTGTATTGATTACTGTTCGATTGCTCCTATTTACTACTTTCCTATTGTAATAAATATGTGAACGCATTTGAATAATTCCTTGTTCATTTGTTTGTCGCAATATAATGTTTTCGTCATTATCTAGAAACTTACCATTTGGCTCTTAGTCCCTTATGAATGTCAAGTCCTCATTTTATATAAATATAAAATTGTGATTTTCTGCCATTTGAAGGCCAATGAACTCGAGAACTTTTCCGGACTCTGCTGTATGATGTCATCTTCTAGAGCTGGGACGGCCAATCCTATACCACAGAATAAATATTATTACTAGAGCCATGAACTTTTCGCAAGAAAGAGTTTTGCCCCAGTTTGTTTTAGTACCTCACGTCTATAACAGCAGCTCTGCTTCAAGATTATTGGCAGCGGTCTTTGTGAAGTGACGTCTCTCATTCGACCGTGCCAATCAGAGAATAGTGTTACTGCAGTACCACACATCTGTGATTTGCAGGTAGAACGGGAGAGATAAAACAGCCAATCGCTGACTATAAAGTAGAATTGTATGTGCACGTAAGTCACTGAACCAAACTGAGGCAAAATTCTCTTCGCGAAAAGTTCGTGTCCCTAATTATTACAGAGATGGAAAGACTTACTTGATACGGGTGAACTTTGCCGCTTATTGGCTTCCCGAGGTTGTTGATACCAGTCCCATGGCCGTAATTTGAGCATTTTGATTGGGGTGGCAAAGATTACTAGTTATAAAAGATTTGAAAAAATAAGTTGGGGGTGGGAATTGAACAGCTTCCATCAAATTTATTTATACACTTTTGTATTGATTATTTTATGTTATCGCCTAAATTAAAAAAAAAAACAGTATAATGGAAAATCCACAAGTAAAGTTGTATTCCTATGCTAAGAAAGAGAATTTTATGATATATATCAACAGTATTTTGGGTGGCAACTACCACCCCTTGCCACCACCGAATTACGCCTATGACCAGCCCCGTGACTGTTTGGCTCCTGCATGTTACGGCATGTTTCCTATTGGCCTGGCTGCCTGCTAGCAGGGTAACCTCCTTACAATGAGTTGCGGTAGGCGTTTCCGCCATGTTGCTGGCCAGCGAAGCCATTTTACTGGCGTGTGTGACTGAGTTTGCCGTCCAACCAGCTATTTCACTTCTGTATTATTAGATATTCTGAGTCTGTGCCCGCGGGCCAAACACTGGCTCGCCACTGCATTCTAAATGGCCCACAAATAGCTTAAGCATCTGCCAAATATTTTAAAATTGCTTACACTGACAAACATTTTCTTCAATAACTTCATATTTGGCAATGCACCTTTTCTACAGTGATCGAGCTTGAAGAGGATAATTAACTCACAACACAGTACAAATAAACATGTTATTAAATAACACTATTTGACTATTTGTTAATACCATAGCAAATTTCCTAAATCTTGAGCTCATGAAAAGTAGGTAGTCAACGTGAATGTTATTTAACGTGTACGTGACAAGATTTAGTTCAACTTTTTGGGCATAGCTCCGAAAATGCTGGCCACCCCTGTTCTAGAGGAAGGTTCGTATTACTTTCGATATCGATCTTCACATGCCTAGCTCTCCCCCCCCCCCTCCCCATCCCTTCCTTTTCCCCTGTGACAGTTTTGGACGAAACCAAGCACAAAAGGGACAAACCTGTAATTCACTGGAACTGAGGTATTCTATCTATGTTCACGTTTACTTTGGGCATCTAAACCTTGCATAAACAGCCTTTTCTGGACTCAGTCCTGACGCCTTATAACACGAGCCTTACTTAGGCAAACAAATAGCTACACAGTAAAAAAAAATTACTTTTACAAAAATTCTGTAAACTTTACAGGTAATACTTGTAAATATACAAATATGTCTGAATATTTACAAACATGTTTGTATATTTACAAATAAGTTCTTATACGTTCTGCAACAGCTGTTTCAAGTGTCACAAAACTTTTTTTGGCACACAGTTCCCAGAAAATTATTTTGTAAAATGTGGCAGGCTGTCAAAAAGGGGATTTGTTTTCCCATCAAACACTCTGCTCATAAAATTTATTCCACTAGTCCCAACAGGTATTTGGATAATTTTGGCTACTTTAACGATATGCCACATTCTTGTTGTAGTGGCCAGACTCATAATATGTTTTCACGTTAGTCTATAAGCATTTTCTTGTAAAAGTACGTTTTTTCTTAATGTTCACTTGATATCACTGGACTGACCATGCAATCTGCTCTATGTGATTTCCGCTTTATATCATACTGTTCTGATATGTTAAAGACGCCATAATAAATCGTAATTGTGAAGTTTCAAGAGACGTGATACATAAACGTGACAAATACTGGTGCAGCTGTATAATGTGTAATTCCTCGCAATTACATGTAACTCCACGCAATACCGCACCCAAAAGCATGGCTATGTCCAGCCAGTGATCTTGTGTTGTAGGACACTGATAAAGCAGGATTATAGTTAAATAACGAGTTATTTTTTAGATGGATAGTAATATAAGACACGACCTTCAAGGTTCAGAAATAAATCCAGGAAATCAAGTTCTGCAGCTGGCACTACACGTTCAAGTAAGGCTTGCTTTTCACTGTCCAGGAGTTTTTAGGTTTCAACCTAGGCAAAATACTCATAAAGCTGGAATTTGGTAGAGACATCCCTAATACCATATAAACACTACCGTCAAGTGGGGTTACATTGTGCCAACTGCGGGTGACTATATTGTTACAAGTTTAGCGAAAATTTATATGTGGATGATTCTCTGAGCTCTTTGGTATAGAGGTATTGTAATTAGAAATAAAAGAGTTTAATTAAGTTGTTGATTTACTAGTTCACAAAGCTTACAAAAATACACAAAACAGTAATCAACTATGACTTTCACAGCACTCTTATTGTGCACACAATTATTACTGCGCCACAGAAACGTAAAATAACGTTGACAATGAGACCACAACAGTGATTACCGTACCATTAATTAAAGACTACAAATAAAAAATAACAGTTCAGCCATATATCCAATCAACAGTTTTTCAAATAGTGACAATGTACAACCTTAACAGTCCGAGCAGCACTCCGAGTGCACCACTGTCTTCACTATTGAGGTCTTCGGTTCGACTCCCGTCGCGCACCTCCTTGTTGTCCGTCGATCAGCAGCAATAGTCCTCTTGTTCCGCCCAATACTGCTCCGAAGGTATGTGCCTGCAGCCTCACAGTAGACTCTGACGTCACCAAGATGTCTTCACCAGTCTCTCTCCACAGGCATAGTACCTTCTTCTAGCACAACCAATAGCGAACTCTCCCCAAATCTGTTGAATCAGAACTTATATACTCCTGCCAAACTCCGGGAATTCATCGAATTGCAGGGGTCTAACAATAGACATTACATCATACTTTGGACGTGACTTGAGCCTCGTAGGCCGGTTCGCGTAGGGTAAAGGCGCAGTTGTCACATGTCTCTATGAAACAGTTCGGCGTGACCACCACCACGTAGCCGTCCGGCTTGTGAGTCATGGGATAGTCCATAAGGTGTTTCGACACATCTTCCAACCACCCAGCTCTCAGAAACACAGTATGCAACACTGTCCCCTACCTTAGGTCTGTTCGCCCCGAACAGACACAACAGCCTCAGGCCCATAGTAGAGGCCAATCTGTCGATGTGTACAACTTTAGGTCCTCTCGCCCGAGAGCATCGACGAACAATCCGAAGCGCCACATAATTGATCTTCTTCACTATTTCGTAAGGGTCTTCCCAATTCTTCTGCAGCTTGGGACAGTACCCCTTCTTTCTCTGAGGGTTGTACAACCACACCAGTTGTCCTTCTTGGAATGTTTCATCTGGTGAATTCCTATCGTAGCGAGTCTTCATCCTGTCGGTACTGATCCTAAGGTGTCGCTGGCAAAGTTGTGAGTGTGAACCAATTTGCGACGGAATTCGCTGTAAAATGCTGGGGACGTGATCTGATCTTCCTCTTTCCATATGTTCGACCAGAGCTACACACCGCACAAAATTGCCTTGACAGTGTGCGAGGATAACAATCTCACTGGACGTCGGCAAAACAGTTGTCTCGCAACAGACAACTTGGCAGCTGGTGGGCGAGAGTAGTTCACTTCGTGGTATCATTACCAGTTCTCGGTTGCCAGCCCTTAGTTCTCCTGAACGAGTATCTATACAGCACTCTAACTTGCGCAACACATCCAGGCCCGGGAAACATTCATCTTCAATGTCGGCTATGTACACTTCGTGTTCAGTGCAGCGGTCACCCAACTTCAGTTGTATATTTTTCTTCCCTTTCATTGGCGTAGTCTCACCTGTCAAGGTCGTCAGAAAGCTTTGTCTTTACTTATGGCCACGTGGTCTGTGGGGAGAAGGTCCTAAGATGTCCGGTCTGGCAACAGTAATGGTTGCTCCAGTGTCTACAACCATGTGGCAAGAAACATTATCCTGACTGCCCTCCACTAGGATCGCATCAAACTCTTGTTTCACTGAGCGTACTGGGGCCTTATGTTCCGCCATCACTGTCCTTCCCCTTATAAGATGTGGTCCTGACTCATGACTACAATAATTAGGTTGCCATTGTGTGCACTCGGCTCGCAGATGTTCTGGTCGTCCACATGTCCAACACTTCAGTCGTCCCTCTGGTCGATGACGAGGCACAGCCGATGACTGGGTGGATTGGGTATTCTCATATTGCTCTTGGTTAATGCTATTTTGCTGCAGCTGCTTGCATTGGGCTCTCAGGTGTCTACATCGCCCACACTTCCTACACTTCGGTTGCCTCTGTGATCGAGAGCGAGGTGTCATTGAAGTTATTCTGTTCATGAGTACATTAATCAGGGTTTCCATTCTCTTCAGGGCGTTCTCTAGGCTTATATATCTCTCGTCGCCCGACTGTGTGACCGCCCGCACAACACACCGAGTAGATTGCCCTCTTGCAGATTCGAAGTCCAGTGCTCTGGCCAGGGCATCATGCATAATTTTTTGGGGTGGCCAGGCGCACAGCTTGTCGCACCTCCATGTTGGCGATGGCATTGACGAAGAGGCCGACTGCTATGATATCTCGTGCTTGTTCTGGACACCCCTAGAGAGACAAATGGGTGAGCCGAACAATATCCTGCCATAATTCTTGCAGTGGCTCTCCCAATCTTTGTGTGCGGCTCCTTAGTTGGGCACGGTAAGCATGTCGTAAGTACTTTTCCCCGAAACGCAGCTCCAGACGTTGTTGTTCTGGAAGCGACTGGACTGGAGTATACTGATGGCACGTCCTCTTAGCACAGCAGCAAGATAGAAGGCACGTTGCTGTTCAGACCTGCCATTTATGGTTGCCACAATCTCGAACTAGTTTTGGTACTCTCGCCACGGAGTCTGGCCATCGTAAGAAGCAAGCTTGACAGAAATCTTCTTTCTTATGTCCGATGCTGACACATTAGATACAAAAACATGTTGCAGCCCATTTTCTGCCTGATTGAGGATCCCACTAGAGCCTGGTTTGGACTTTGTGATCTTCTCTTCGCAGATTTCATGTTTTGATTCAGTACTTGTCACGTCGTCCTCCCCACCTATAAGATGGCCGCCTTCTTTACGATGGAGAAGTTCTTGACACTCCTTCCTCAGCTCATCCATTTGTTGCTACATGCTATTTTTCACATCTGTCCATATCTTCCTTCACGCTACCTACCTTCTCGTTTACAACCTATATTTTCTGGTACACCATTTCTTTTACAATATCTACCTGCTTATTTACCTTTTCATTTACACTATCTATTTTCATATCAACACTATCTATTTCCTTATCTACATTTTCATTTTCACTATATATTTTCCTATATACACTGTCTATTTTCTTATATACATTTTCAATTACACTATTTACATTTGCGTTTACTGAATTTATTTGGCCAATTAATTGGCCACTCAATCCCTCAATGAAGGCCTTTAGTGCATCTATTTCTGCTGACATGCTTCTTGTAATCATGCATTTTTTAAGTGGTTCAATTTATTTAAACAGCAATTGTGTGCAATGATTCAATAAATATAATTAATTATTAAATTATTTATGCCTCTATCCCACTCCGTGCACCAGTGCTACAGGTTTGGCAAAAATGTATGTGTGCGCAATACTCTTGAGCTCTTTGGGATAGAGGTCATATAATTATAAATAAAAGTGTTTAATTAAGTTCTTGATTTATTAGCTCACAAAGCATACAAAAATACACAAAACAGTAACTAACTATGACTATCACAGCACTGTTATTGTGCACACAATTATTACTGCACCACAGAACGTTAATTAACTTTGACAATTAAGAACAACAATGTTTACCATTGATTAATTAAAGGCTACAAATCACAATAAAAATTCAGTCATATACCCAATCAACGGTCTTTCAAATAGTGACAATGTGCAACCTTAACAGTCCGAAGTGGTGATGGCTCACCACGTGCTGCGCAGACCCCGAGTGCACCACTGTTTTTATTCTTGAGGTCTTCGGTTCGACTCCCGTCACTCACCTCCTTGTCGTCCGTCGACCCGCCGCAGCAGTCCTCTTGTTCTGCCCCATACTGCTCCGAAGGTATGAGCCTGTAGTCTCACAGTATACTCTGACATCACCAAGATGTCTTCACCAGTCTCTCTCCACAAGCATAGCACCTTCTTCTAGCATGACCAATAGCGAACGCTCCCAAAATCTGTTGACTCGAGACTTATATACTCCTGCCAAACTCTGGGGATTCACCGAATTACAGGGGTCTAACAATAGACATTACAGTATGCTTGGGATGTGATTTGAGCCTCGTAGGCCGGTCTCGTAGGGTTAAGGCGCAGTTGTCACAAGTTTCTATGACGCAGTTCGGCGTGACCACCACCATGTAGCCGTCCAGCTTGTGAGTCATGGGCTAGTCCAAAGGGTGTTTCGACACAGCTTCAAACCACCCAGCCCTCAGAAACACAGCATGCAACACTATTTTGTTGATGTTTAGTAGATAAATTTAAATTTTAAATGGACAGTTTAAATATATAGCTTACAATATTCAACTAGAGATACTTAAAATTTCACTCAAGTAATCTATAAATAGTATATTCTGAGTGGTACAAAGTCACTCTGCTTGATGGTAGCCTATACTAAAAGTACCCGTAAATTATCACCGAGCTTCTTCCGCCATATTGGAAAAAGACCGCCAAATACGTGTTTTTGTGAATTGCTTAATCGCTTGCGTATATTGCAAAAACGAATATGACCAAAATTTAAGCCAATGAAATTTCCTTTAAAACATGTTTGTAATTTTCAAATTCTTTAATCAATTCCCCAGAAAATTAAATAATTGTAAAATAAACGAAAAACCATTTTACAAACAAATGATGACCGTTTGCTTTTGAGCGGCTGTATTTGCATATAAAACTAACAAAACCAAAATTAAATAATATAAAATTTCATTCAAAGAGAAGTAGCCCTTGTTTAACTGCGTCGATTCATTCGTCTGGAAAACGCATTACCATCATCAAGTAACACTGTATAACAACCCACATTCAAGCATGTCTTGCCCTGTATCTTGTAAACAGCTGCATCTATATGAAAACTGAACTGGACCAAGAATTAAACTAAAAAATGTAACTTTAAAGAATTTATAATGTTCCAAGTTTAAGTTATCTGTAGATGTCTACACTGCTCGTATGACTGTTGATTTGTATATATTTATAAATGTGTTAATTAGAAGTATTGTTGCAACGAAAACGTGTATTTATACAGATTGCTGTGTGTAAGACAAAAACAATTTTCAATTTTACAATTAGATATCTCGAGTTACTTAGTTATCTAGTTGAGCTTTAAGCCCACGATTTGTAATCATGCAATACCAGGAGTATAAAGAAATTAAGAATGGTAAACTTGTATCCCATACACCAATGGTAATGTTTCTATACATTTTAGGAAACAGCCAATTGTATACTGCTGTTATAAAGTTTGGTCAAATTTGACAGCTACTTACGGGCAATAATTGTTAATATTTTGTAATTTTAGGCACAATGCAAGACAAACTTTGCCGTAATAATGGTGAAAAATGGTGAAATGGACATCTCAGGTTCATTTTAGAAGTAAAAATGTCTTGCATTGTGCCACAAATCACAAAATATTAAAACTTTTTGCCCATAAGTATCTGTCAGTTTTACCAAACTAATATATGAAACATAGTATGCCAAACTTGTTTGATAACAACGCTCTATTTACAAACTGAGGAATGGTAAGAGCTCATACTGAATTTTGATTAATTACTTCCATTACTATTTGTGAAGTTTTATACGGCGAATGGTACAGGAACTATTACACATATTTTCTTTGAAATTCACTGGGTTTTCTATTTCCTGCAAGTAAAGACTCGCAGACTTCGCATAACGCAAGAATCAGTTGCATACAAATGTGACAATATTTTATGTACACTCTGTAAATGCAGTACGCAGTTACCTGATCTTTCTGCTCTAAAATATTCTGGAGAATTTCAACTGGCTTCGTGATTGGGTCTCTATTGAACTTGATGACTCTGAACCAATAGCAGACCGGCACTTCTAACACTCGCTGACTCCCGCAATACCTCGTCACATGCACAACTGGCCACTCACTGGAGCAGCAGCCAATGTACTAGTAGCTGAGGACATAGTTTATACAGGACTGTGGAGTCTAGCCCAGCAGGTCATTGAACTCACGAAATTTCCGTATCTCTATTTATATGTAATATGGACGAGCAGATAC
This sequence comes from Medauroidea extradentata, assembly GCA_003012365.1. Taxonomy (NCBI): domain Eukaryota; kingdom Metazoa; phylum Arthropoda; class Insecta; order Phasmatodea; family Phasmatidae; genus Medauroidea; species Medauroidea extradentata. The sequence continues at coordinate 18,888 of PNEQ01105541.1, read as the reverse complement.
AAGTTTATTTTGCATGTTGTATTTAACGTTGTGATGTTGACACACAATTTGTAGTGTTACGGAACTAATTTTGTAGCTATAAGGTGTCAAAATGTTTCGTCTTTTAAAACGGACATTTTATTCTACTACTGTATAACTTCATCACATTGCGAAACGTACTTTTCACATTTGCCAAATGAACTCTCTGCACCAAAAAAGGTTGGTTGGGGACTCGAAGAAGACTATAAGTTCCCACTTACGCAGGAGGAAATTTTGAAGTACATATATCACTCTAGGCATTGCAGAAAACTACAAGTATATACTCATTAATTCGAAGCAAGGACTGGCGCTACTTCTCGCCAAAACACATACTAATGCCATATTTAGTACAGGACAAAAACCAGAAATTGTCGAGTTGATACTACAGTCGATCGAATGGATGTTGCCTCATGTTCAGTTGAGCACGGCTGAGCGTGTGAAGATGCTAAAAAATGTTGAATATGGCAAAAATATCGATGTGTTGGGCCATGAACAATTCGCCAAAAGAATTTTTCCCCAGTTTGTTTCAGTGCCTTACGTTCACATCTGCAGGTATGCTTCATAGTTATTGGCAACGTGTCTTTGGGAAGTGATGTCTGTCATTTGACTGTGCCAACCACAGTAAGGTTACTGCGACACCACACGTAGAATATTTGCCGGTAGAACCCCAAAACACTTGAGAGTTAAAACATCCAATCACTGACTATGGATCGAAACTGTAGATGCGCAGATAAGTAAATGAAACAAACTGTTGCAAAATTCTTTTCGCGAAAAGTTCATGGTCCTATCGATGTGGCATTCAGTTCATTGAGCCTGAGATACATATCCTGTGCTGGTTGCAAGCCAACGTATCAACTACATGGTAAAGTCCAGCTTTGTCACAGAGATACCATGACACGTCATAATCGGATTCCAGACAGGAAGGCAACTCTGTTTCGGAGTGGGACGCTCTCAGTTCGATGCTTGACAGATACATAACATGAAAATGGTTTTTGAAAAGTGAAAGTTAACCTTACGTTGACATGAACATAGACCTTGAAAATGGAAGATATCTGCTTACATGCCAAATGTATGCTCAGTTCCAGCAATTTTTATTGTGGTCACGCCCAGTCACCTACACTGAGTTCTGACACTTTCAAAAGTAAAGTTCAACTGATGGTCTTCGATGTGAGTATACAAGATGAGAGAATAAGTTTGAACATAACAGACTGCAGATTGGAAATCATGACATTTGCATGCTTTCTGCCTAATACTACATTACCCTCTGGTGTCTTACAACTGTCGTGACAGGGTTGTAAAAATATTTTCTTGAGTACTACAAGTAACATAAAAATGGACCATTTCCACTATGCCAGTTTAGCAGTGTTTAAAGATATGTGGCGAGATGTACTGTAAATTACAAGCGAGAGCCAAAATGGCAAGTGTGACATCTTTATGAAACTTTCCAGACTGTTTGTATGAAGTTGAAGTATAAACTACGCAACACAGAATTATAAATATCACAGACAGAAGACGATTATTGCTGTGTCTTGTCACATTTGACTATGGTTATCAAAAACTAATTTTCTTCTTTCAACGCATCACTTTACGTAATACTAAACCGGCGTTGGACACAGAACAGCTGACCGAAGAAATCTTCAACTTACCGCAATAGTAGTCTGTGTATTTCATGTGACTGAATTATAACTGCTACGCCGAACCAAGGGCAGAATAAAAAACTTGATCAGTTTTATCAAGATGGTATGAAGAGCATATATGATAATACAGGATGTCTGCAAATGTATGTACTGTGATTGCCAGGGAACTGTTGGATCATCAGACTTGCAGCTAAGCGTGAGTGCTTGGGCAGCTACTGAAGGTTTTTTTTTTTTTGCGAATGCCGCTTATTTTGTGTACAGTAAGTTTCTTTGTGAAATAATTGTGCTAAGTTATAATCTTCTGAAGGTACGATCATTTTCGGATGCTCAGTTATGCTACTCGAGTCTTTAGAATAGGCTATTAACTTTGTAAGATGCTGAAAATCGTCGTGAGAATATAATTAAATTTTATTTATGTTTAGTACAACATTTTTGTATTTCTTCAATGTAATCTAGCAATTGTATCCAGGTAGGTTAGTGGGAACATTAGAGAAGCTATTAAGTATTCAGCCAACAGTTTAATAGTTATACTTTACATGAATGAATACTGTAGTTGTACATATTTGTGTGGTAATAACGTTATATTTTTGTGATTGATAAATATCGTAATGATAAAACTAACTGAAAATAATAAACGGGGCCAGGGAGACGGTGCCCATTGGCAGCCATTGTCTGCGAGCTGGCCTGTGATTGGTTAAGGTAGTTTAGGCGTGGTTTGTTGGCGTGTACGGCCGTAGGTAGGCGCTAAGGGACACTTGGTAGGAAGCCACGGAGGTGACCGGATAATTTGTCGTGAGCACGCAGCACAGAGAGTGCTTCGCCTGACCAGCTGAGCCCACATGACAGAGGTTGGTCCGGCAACTGCGCGTCTTGAGGGCCGGCGTTTTAATAGTATTTGTAAATTAATTGGCCGTGTTTTATTTATGAACATTAAGATGATAATTAAATTTGCTTTTGAACTTCGAAGTCACACGAAAAATGAACTAAAATAGTCTACCGGTGGGTAACAACGTATGAAAACCACGTTATTGGAGAATACGTTCCTCACCTCTTGCACACTATTGGCTGGTTGGTGTGCCTATACATACCAGTCTAATGCTTCAACAGATTTTCGCTTCCTCTGGAACACATCTACCTCGCCAATGATATCACTACTTTCTGAATTGTTTTTACAGCATCATACGGTATCACATGTCATACAGACAATCTCATAAGATTCACATAACGTTTTGGGTAAATCGGTAACGTTACTGCAAATCCCTTCCAAAATTCCCCCCTAACGCCAAGCTCCCAGTGAAAGTTGTGCGAAAAAAAAATGTAATTGCGGTTGTTCTCGAGGTTAATGTTTTCATACAACAGACACTACCTATTTCTATAATACGGATTACACTTTCGCATTTAAGATACGATGATTCCTCTTAAGACTTATTGTGCTGTGAATATAAGTAAGTTCCATAGGCATCTATCACTAAGTAACATTATTCTTAGTAAGCTCAACTAGTAACTTGGTTTACCGAATCCTTGATGGCTTAACTACTTATCTGATGTACAAAGGTGGCTTTCAGGTACAGTAAATACTAGCACCCATGAGTTATACATGTAGACAAAGCCGCGGCGAGTGCTTTATATTCGTAAACACTTTCTTGGGCGATTTAGACATTTATCGTAACTCACATGTTGATAAATACCTTCGTCTTAGGATTCTGGTACCACTACACTAGTAGTTTTACGAGAGTATTTATAAACTTGTATTCGTTACGCAAATTGTTTAATGTTGCAAGAGAAGTACACGCGAAAGAAAGACATTATATGTAAAACCGTTAAATACAAGATTTTTATGGTTGCAACCTGCGTGAATTTTCTTCCAAAACGGGCATCATTTAAGACTTCCCCACGTACGTTAGACCGAATGAAGAATGAGAAATAAATGTTTAGCAGCGTTCTATGTTAATTGGATCGATTTCAAATACAAGTTTTTAATACAGTAAAGTGTATTCGTGAAATTTCTAAAATATTACTAGGGACCCCTTATTTTCGCGAAAAGAATTATGCAACAACTTATTTCAGTGCCATCTGTTTCGTGTTTAGTGACTGGATGTTTTAATGTTTTAACGCTTCACACGTTCTACCAGCAAATCACACACGTATGGTATCTCAGTGCACGAAAAAAAGAGTATAGTTGCAGGTACCATACTTGTGTTAAAATAGGGACTACAAAACAGTTTGGTTGTCCGTACTACTCTGGACAGTTCCTTCAACAATCTGCTTTGTAGAAGAAACAAAGAGCCTTGTTGCTTTTACAAACCAGATGGTAACTTCTACAGAACAGATTGTTGAAGGAATTGTCCAGAGTAGTACTGACTACCAAATTGTTTTGTTGTCCCTATTTTAACACAAGTATGGTACCTGTACTCTTTTTTCAGTGTGACCTTGTTCTGATTGGTGCTGTTAAATGAAAGACATTTCTGCACAACAATACGATGCCAATAACCTTGAAGCAGAGCTGCAGATGTTTACGTAAGACACTGAAAATACGTCGGTGCAAAATTATTTTTGCGAATATCAAGTGTCCCTAGATATTTCAGTTACATAAAAATGTTTAATTTCATATTTAGTTGTTTGATACTTATTGTTAGAGGCCGGTAAAATACGCGGCTTCACTGACCTGTAGGTTTGCCTCCAAGAATATCTTTGCACTCAGACAGACAACAGCTATCATTGGCTTCTTGCTGACACAGTGATACCACATCAGCGGGCATGTAATTAAGTAGCTTCTCTATTATTGGCTCAGCGTCCTCCAATGGTGTCAAATACGTCAACATCCTATTCCGAAAATCACACCAAATTAAAATTGTCTGAAATCTAAGTTGATTTCAAATCAAAATGCTAATTGCTCAGGTCTCTACTTTATTATATTAATTACTGTTTTAGAATTGATATTTCTCGAATGTTTATAACGTAATGATGTAGATTATACATTTCGAAAAGCAGTGTTTCATGAGATATTTTACGCAGAACACTTATAGTTTAAAGCAGATATTTTAACGGTTTATTTGAAGAATAATTAATTTGAACATAAATTCAGTATCCCAACTTCATTACGTAGGTATGTGTTAGATTACTGAGCTCGTGTACAATTCATAGCACTTAGATTTTTCTTACGCAAACCATATAATTGTAACTTGTACGTAAGAGTAATATATAACTATATTACGTATAAAGAAGTTTCCTTTTTTAACCCCCGACGTAAAAAGAGTGATGTTATAAGTTTGGCGTTTCTGTGGGTGTATCTGTGTGTCTGTGGCATCGTAGCTCCTAAACGAATGAACTATTTTGATGTGGTTTTTTTTTTGTTTGAAAGCTGACGTTATCAAGATGGCTCTTAACTATATGATTCAAGTAAATCTGTAATTCCAGAAAGTGTTACTTAGCAGCTGCATAATCTTTGTTATCGTTTCCATTGTAAACTATGATTACTAGACATTTAATAGTTACGGTAATGCGTTTCGTAATCTTTGCAGTTCAGATAAAGCAGATTTGTCATGAGGATTAATAAATTACTTTCCTTGATTAAGTTCACAAATTGCAACACCCTGCAAACACTTTACACTACGTAAGGCCACTTAAGCGTTGCTCTAGAGTTTCATTAGATCGTGAAATACTGGTATTCCTAGCATGTATTGTTTGACGTAAACTACGTTCTACGTAACATTCTTTACATCTCTGCAAAGTCTTAGTCAACGCATACCTCTCCAAACGACGCTGTCTGTCTTGCGGACTTTCTTGACTGCGCAGTTCAGCCTTTCAAGTAGCTTCAGGTAGCAATAATAGTTTTCTTTTAGGAGTGTAATCTTCAGGCTATGTTAATTTGCGCCTTATGGCTTCATTTTCAGCTTTTTTTCCCTCCCAATCCTCATGTTTATCACTTTCACTGAAGCTTAAAAAAATATAATGAGAATCAATTCAAATAAACTTATTAGTAATTAAACTCTGCAACAGTAAACTAATAATACAAAATAATCACCTAAACATAAAAGAATTACTATTATCATATAACAAAAATAAATGTGTAATTAATATTTGACTGTTTGAAAAACTGTCAGTGTATGTAAGACTAAAAACCCATTGTGTTAAAGTTGAATTATGGGTATTAAAGACCGGTGAATGAAAGTCTGAAACGTATGGAAGTTCGAAGTAAGAAAGCATATGTACGCTGTCTTGAAGGAAACATTACTTGCTGAAAACGGGAGCGTACAGTGAAGAGTGCGCATAATTAAGTTAGTAAAATAAATCTCACATTACTCTCTCAATTATCTCTCCCTCACACAAACTACAAGTTAAACTTGTTTAATAAATATTCAACAACTGGCAAATACGATTATCTCTAATGTAGCCAGTAATAAGCCATTAATTAGCAAGTAACACGTTCTCAACAATATTTTAACTAAGCGAACAGAAAAATATTTGAAGAAATTTCATTAGTTGCTAAATCATTCAACAGTTGAGAAGATTTTGGTTTTGGCTAGTTGGATTAGTTATGTGGATCTATGTAAAATATTACTGTAATTACTTTAACACTTTCGAATTTCGTGAGTGTGTATGGTACGACAGTGTGAGGTAAGATTTACTTTTGCCAAGTAAATAACGTATTCCGAGGAAGGTTCCAATTTTAAGCAAATTTCGACTTTTCAGGCAGTGTGTCATAAAAACAGTCACAATTACATTACGCTCAACTGTCGTAAGATGGTGGTGTTTTTATTAATCTCTTTCAGTTGAGAACATAAAAGAAATCGTAGTACCTAGACTCAATTTCGCCTGATATACCGCCACTTCCAAGATTGTTATGAGGTGTTTGAATTCATGAAACCTACTTGTCCTGGAAACCAGCCTACGCCGCAGTTTTTCTACGACATTCATCTAGTTAGTTCGTCGCCTTGTCCGAGCCGTTTCGCTATACTTAAGCGTACGGCAAGGAATTATCAACGCTCAAGGCCGGTGTTGTGGGAAAACCGGTTGTGTTCCGCTTGCAAGTTGTCTGATTAATTTGTGGTCTTTCTCATCGTCAGTCTAGGGGAGCGGTATGGCATGCCAAATATATGTTCTAAGTCAATGATTAGAGCCGCTTATTTTTGTGGCAAAAAATTGTGCAACTAACTTGTTTCAGTGTACAATATAAATCTAAACTAGTGAATATTCACTGATCTACGCTGAAGGATGGAACAGTTTCAACAATTTGAATCAGTGAAAATACTCACTGTTTAATTAGTGAATACTCACTAATTTCCTTTAAGAGCGCCAAAATCTCACAAGTGAATATGTGAAAATTCACCGTTTTTTTTTTTCAGTTGTTTTCAAAGAACATTTTTCACATATTGAATCAGTAAAAAAAATGGATAATCTGTTGACATTCACTAATTAACTTGTGTAATGTTGGCACTCTTTATCGGAATCAGTGAACAGTCACCGATTTCACAGTGGGTTCTCACCGATTCAAATTGTTGAAACTGCCCCATCCATCAGCGTGAATCAATTGATATTCACAAATTCAGATTTAGAGTTCTGCACATCTGCAGATATGCTTCATGGTTATTGTCAGCGTGTCTTTGTCCTGAGACGTATCTAATTTAACTGAGCCAATAATCAGAGCAAGGTTACTTGGACTCCACACATCTGTGAATTTTCCGGTAGAACCCCGAGACTATGAGGGTTAAAATCATCCAATCACTGGCCACGAAGCAGATGTGCACAAAAGCCAATTAAAAAATTTGGTACAAAATTCTTTCCACCAAAAATCATTGGCCCAATCGTATCCCGCTCAAAGAAAAATATTAATAACTTCCGTGAAAAGAAAACGTAAAACATTCGTACATTAGAGAAGTTGAACGATTTACGAACAATTGTTTATGAATATTTGTCAAAAATGTAGATTTTGAATGCCTGTGCAAGCGAGATATTTGCTTACTGGGCCAATTTGTTTAACACAAATATCGTACACGAGAACTCTGTACTTAAGGGGGGAATGTTACACAATTTTATTGTATCTTCAGTTTTTGAGCCTAACATTTATTCAAATTGTTTTACCAAAATTTTCTCTTCGACAAAGCTTGGGATACATGTTTGCTAAACTGCTCGAAATAATAAATAATGGATCTGAGAGTGAGGTCTGAAGTGTGATGTCTAGGACTGAGGTCAGAGAGTGAGATCTGAGAGTGAGGTCTGAGAGTGAGGTATGAGAGTGACATCTAGGAGTGAGGTCTGAAAATGAGATCTGCGAGTGAGATCTGAGAGTGAGATTAGAGAGCGTCATCTAGGAGTGATGTCTGAGAATGAGGCCTGGGAGTGAGGTCTGAGAGTGATGTCTAAGAGTGAGATCTAGGACTGAAGTCTGAGAGTGAGATCTGTGAGTGAGATTTGAGAGGGAGGTCTAAGAGTGACGTCTAGGAGTGAACTCTAAGAGTGACATCTAGGAGTGAGTTTTGAGAATGAAATATGAGAGCGAGGTCTGAGAGTAAGATCTGAGAGAGACGTCTAGGTGTAAGGTCTGAGAGTGACATCTGGGAGTGAGGTCTGAGAGTGACATCTAGGAAGGAGGTCTGAGAATGACGTCTAGGAGTGAGGTCTGAGAGAGACGTCTAGGAATGAGGTCTGAGAGTGACGTCTAGGAGTGAGGTCTGAGAGTGACATCTAGGAGGGAGGTCTGAGAGTGACGTCTAGGAGTGAGGTCTGAGAGTGAGACATCCAGGAGTGAGGTCTGAGAGAGACATCTGGGAGGGAGATCTAAGAGAGACGTCTGGGAGTGATGTCTGAGTGACGTGTAGGAGTGAGATCTGATAGTGACGTCTAGGAGTGAGGTCTGACAGTTGTGTCTAGGAGTGAGGTCTGAGAGAGACGTCTAGGAGTGAGGTCTGAGAGAGACGTCTAGGAGTGAGGTCTGAGAGTGACATCTAGGAGTGAGCTCAGAGAGTGAGGTCTGAGAGTGACGTTTAGAAATGAGGTCTTATACAGTTGGAGCGAGGTCGCTAGGAGACTAGGCGGCTTGGTAACTAGGGAGGTATAAAGGTCTAACCTCTTCAGTAGTATCTTTATTTTTCTAAGTCATTCGGGATAAAGTTAGCATTTTTTAAACCGTTGTAATGATTATTTTTCCTTTCGGCTCTATTATATTTGCCTGCCACATTTTAACAGAAAGAAGCATGTCTATGAAACATTCAGAGCGTAGTGAACAGTTAGCGTTCGACGTCACAATAAATAATATATTTTAATTAATATTGTTAACAAGATTGTCTTCAGAAGTGTTCACTTAATCGCAAACAACTTATAGTTTGTTATCTGTTACGTTACGTGAGTGGATATGGTGAGTATCTCTTAACACAAGGTTCGGAACCTACTGTTTTCGATTTTTTGTAATTTATACAAAATAAGTGTCATTGTAACTGCAGTCAGTAGATTATAAACTGTGTACAGTAAATACTCACTGTTTTCTAGTAATTTTTCACTGACTTCTGCTCCATAGGAATTCTGTCGAAAACTACAGATCACAACAGCAAAATATACCCGCTAGTTGGTTCAGTGATTCTCACTAATTATAGAAGTAACTTAAAAATAACCTTAGAGTACATTAAGCAAATTTTTTTCTAAACTAAATTACAAGCTCAAGAAAATCATCTGCCAAAACAGAAGTTTAAAACTTAATTAATAAATAATTACCCCCCCCCCTTACGATTTTTGACAAATATTCCACGGTGAACACTCAAGCGTTGCAGTTACTGTTAACATAACTAATTATTGTCGTTTACCGGTGGCAGTTGATAATTTTGAACACAGTTTTCTTCAAATAAACGTAACTTCACGTTAAGCAACAGAGCGAAACTAAACATTATTGAAACACAACTATATATAACAACCAAACAACAAGATTATTTATTATAACATAATATGATATTTACAATATTAGTGATCAATTGAGGCAATGATATTTGGTGAAAATAATTATGCAACATGTTGTTTCAATGCCTCGCGTTCACATCTGCAGCTGTGGTAAGTAGTTATTGTCAGCGTGCATCCCTGTAGAGGCGTCACTCATTTGACTGTGCCAATGAGAACAACGTCACTGCGTCAACACTCGTCAGCGATTTGCGGGTAGATCACAAATATTTTGAGAGTTAAAAACAGCCAATCACTGATCATAAAGCAGAGCTGCAGATGTACACGCGAGGCACCGAAAGAAAATGTTGTATAATTCTTTTCCCCAAAAATAATTGCCTCTACTGATTAATTAAGAGTAACTTATAAAATTCATAACTAACTTAAAAAAACTATAAGGTAATAATTAGTGGTACGCTTGCTCTAGAAATGGTGGCACAAAACATATTACATATAAACTAAGTTCATGTAAAGTTCTGTATAGAACTTTTCAGTTACAGAATGAAACTGTTGTTTTCAAATTACAGATTAAATAAACGAGTTTGTACTGTGAAAAATATTTACTAATCCAATATGTTTTAACCAAATCTTTTGTTTTTTCACTTTTTTTTTGTCAGCCGACATTGACGAAACAAGAGATGCGCCATTGAAAAACCTTGCAACTTATTGAAAGTGTGAAAATTCCGCAGATTACAATTTACACTGTGTGCAGGAAAGTTGAAGGTCCGTTCTTATATTAATATACAAAATATTTACACGCAATACTCATCTAGCTACGACCTACGATTGTACGGTTTGCGTGTGAATAGTAAAGTAACTACTATGCTCTGTCTCAGACATACTACTATCAGGTTATTGGCCACAGAATTTAACTAATATTTTATTCTACAAGCAGGGAAACTTCAAAATTGTTCGTGTGGCTAAAATCGCAACTGTAAAGGAACACGTTGTGCTTAAACCCACCTGCTAAGCAAGCAACTTCTCGAGCATACATTATAGGCAACCTAGCTAGGTAGGTAATTAGGCATTTACGTCTCGTTGTCAGCAAGGACATGAGAGACGGTGACACAACTTGGTACAATGTCAGGAGCTGGGAGAGGAGTCGGCCATGGCCTTTGTTAAGGAACCATCGCAGCATTCACCTGGAGCGATATCGAGAAAACATGGAAATCGAAATCAGGATGGCCATAGACGGGGATCGAACCCGGGTCCTCCCGAACTTGAGTTCAATGTGTCACCGTTGCACCACATCGCTCAGATTAGGCTACAGAAGAAGAAATATATCGATCACAGGTTGGTTTCTGCAACACGAGCAAGCAATAATTGATGGCAACCATTACGGGGGCAAACACAGTCGTTACTGTGAAACTAGGCCATGGCTGGAGTTGTTTGACTTAGTAATAATGTCGACGTGCTCTTGTACGACGTGCGTATCAATCGAACTGAGGTCACACGACGTCAATTACACGAAGAGCCAATGTCTGCAAGGTGAACCGACTTTGATCAGCAACCATTTCTAAAACGCAGTCACAAGGTCTTGATGGAAATTTCTTTTAAGAGGCCTGACCTCCGAAATCAGAACCTAGACTCTGAATAGGAATAAACACATCGCTTATTACATTTCCGATTCGTTATTGTTACATTGCCCGGTTCATTACGAGCATAACAATAAATTATAGTTATGTATTGCGAGAAACGTACTGACCATTAACCAATGAATGCACCGTTGCCAACTGTAAATGAATGATAATTATTGGGCGACTAGTGGAATAGACGCTGTCATTGCGGTAGCGGCATTCATGAGCTTACTAATCGTCATTATTGCCACGATAAGGTCCTAAATTACCTTCCGGATAATCTTTTTTGTTTCCTCTACAACCGACACTGATTTGGAATGGTTGTTTGGGATATAGGGTCAGAGAATCTTTTCCCTATCGCCTCCTTAATTTTGAAAATTTAATTTTCTAGCCAGCTTATACTTACGATAGTCAATCCTTCTATGCACTAATCGTAGGTTACCGCGTAAAGTCAAACTCTATTCTTCTAAGATTGTGTTATATGATATACTGTCTCGTTTTGCACGTTTACTAAAATTTGTACATTTGATTGCGAGTTCCAAAATAACTTTACAAATTCTAACTCTGCATTCTGTCACTCTCATGTTCATAAAATGTCATAGCTTCACTACCCTACTTTTTGCCTTTTCGTATATGACAATTCTTTGTACATAACTTTCCTGTCAGTGACAGCGAACGTCTGCGTAAGGTGATTTCAAATATCTTCCTATTTTATTACACTGCCAAAAAACTTCCTAAAATGTTTAGGAAGTTATTATCCCAGACGCAGTATGCGACAGTTACCACACTTCCGTCTTGTAAATACGTAAACTTTTACAAATGTTACATTATAAGTCTGGTAACTTTAGTATGCATTTTGCTGTTTTATAATTAGGTTTAAAAGTGTTACCATGGATGTCTGGGAAACTATTATACCCTACCAACATCTTAGCGCTCCTATACGCATATCTGGTAAATTTACAAACCATTTTTTTTACAGTGGAGACATGCAAAATTTGCGTTATCATTTGGTAACAGTCTTAACTTCACTTTCCTATGCATAACAGAGCATAATCTGCGATTCAATTGGCCAAGAACTTTTCTGTGTTGTCATTTACGTGTGTTGCGTCTTTAAAGAGATTGGCCTCTCTACCATGCGGCATTCTCCGCGGCAAGTCACGACAATATCGGCCAGCGGGAGACGTCGAACGAGTCTATAGTCACTTGGAGTTTAGTCAGCTGTCAGAAAATAACGCGAATTTTGCATGTCTCTACTTACTTACCTTGAACTTGGTGTTTTCGTAGGGGCATTTTACTGAGTTTTTAAAATAAAATATCAGTCTCCACATCTTTGTATATCTTTAGAGGGCGGTTAGAAGGGCATAAGTCGAATTATTACCCATTGAGACGTGTGTTTTTCTTACAAATATTAGCAGGCGTTCAATAGGGCACAATTCTCATTATACTAACAAGTTTCTTTATCCTTCGTACCACCTTCACTAAACACGAAGAATTACGTAAGTGCCACTATATTTATACATGACTTATGCCCTACTTACCGCCCGCCAAAGATATTGTCTCAGATGCTAAGGTCTACAACTGCTTGAAAAAGTTCCAATAATTTCTATATGCCCTCATTTACGTGACTTTTCAGGACTTTGTCCTGAGTTTTCGATTATTACTTTAGTATTCTGAACATTTGCCTAGTCTGGCCCTTCGTTTCAGTACAGTTTAGGCCTAATGTTTTCTAGAATGTCACCTCTAAGTAGCATTGGCTTGGTATATGCCTGGACTTTGTCTCGTGAGCCTTGGAATAAAATAGACTCGTTATTTACATCTCCGTACTCTAGCTCTAAACAGGTTTGCTCTGAGCTAGTTCCTTCTCTGACTAGACGTTTATGTCTTAATATTTCCAGTAAGCCCCTTGGAATTCTAGTTGATTTGTAGTCTAGTTCTGAAAGGACATATGGATTACTTTCTAAATCCTTTCGCATTCGTGCATAGTGAAATTAATTGGTCGGCTCTGTCGGCATGAGTATTAATTTTGCTGTTCTTGCAATGAGTACTCGGCACCAGAAAGGTCTAGGATTGCAACTTTCCACACATTTCCCGCTCAGTTGAGTAATAAACGCTGTTTGCCTGAACTCACTGTACCGTACTACTACGTTTTGTAAACGTCTGACGTTTGTACCACATTTCACTCGCCTACTGTCATGTATTAAGGGGACAGTCTATAGCAAATTTCATTGTCATATTTTTATACTTGAACCACATATTTTTTTCCAGTTTTAGACATAAATTGTGCCTAAATTTTGCTTTCATGAAATATTTTTATCTTTCGTAGTTTTATGTTTTGGCTCGTAAATATCAAAATTAGCGTATGTTACGGTTTTATATTCGACATTAAAACCAACTAACATACCAAAATGAAAAAAATATTCACAGTGAATAACGATGTTGAAGACTACAATGTTACCTATATAAAACAACAAAATATTTTTGGATTTAAAACATTGTTAAATATCGTACATTTTTATTTAATATTTTAGAATTTTTATTTAAATACAATTTCTTTTTTGTTTTTAAGTAGGATAACTTGTAGGCGTCAACGATGCTATTCACTGTAAATTATTTTCAGTTTGATGATTCGGGTGGTTTTAGTGGTGTAAAATTAACCATAACATACAAATTCTTACATTCGTGAGCCATTACACAAAATCTATAAGTGATGACAAAATTTCATGAGAGCAAAATTTTGTCACAATTTATGTCTTAAACAAGAAAAATATTTTAGAAACATAAAAATAAAAAATAGGATGACGAAAATTCCTGTAGGTCGTGTCCTTGAGGGTATTAAAATGTGTTAATATCAAAATGTTACATTTTTACGAAATAGTATTAAGTTAGTTTGTAAACGATACCTTTGAGTACACTCTTCTCTCAGCTCGCATAGTTTTCTCATAACGATGAGTCAAAGTCAAAACATGGGCGTTGCACTGACATGAACATAGTGAAAACCAGTTGAATTAATTAAACAATATAACTCACAGTCAAATAAAATGCCATCGGCTGCATAATCTAATATTAGAAAAACAAACCCATTGTGAACAAATTTAGTGTTTTAAAAAAATTGCTGAAAACACCATTCCCCCCCCCCCTGTATTTTTGGGTTTTTTTAGTTGTTCAAAATATTACGTTGTGGTTTATAAATGTTACTTTAGGTAACTCATGGCATGTTATTTCACAATGAATTATTTCATTTAAGTAAGTCAATTGATTTTCACTTTTTGCGTAGCAGTGTAACATGCAAATTTTAACTTTTTCGCATAATTTCGAGAAAACTATGTAAATTGAAATTGTTAAGCTGTAGTTCAAGCGTACACGCACCACTAACTCGCATCCACTAACTACTACGTGAGTGGGTGCTGGACATTTTACTGTGAAATTTAAGCGAGGTTCAGTAAATTTTGGTTTACCGAAACGAGTGGGAACTAAAACCCTAACTTTTAACAGAGATACAGAACATCACTTCACGCTTACAGTTCTGTCTATTGGCTGAAAGTTGCAGTTTGAAACTGTTGCAGTATTTCCCTCCTCAATGGACGATTAGAGAGTGAATATTCATATTAATTACATTCTACAAAATTTGAAAAGTTGCATGGATAAGATGATTCAAAAGATTTTTGTCAGCACTTATGAGAAGTCCTCGTCTGGCGTATGGACGGCGTTACAGCATGTCACGCGTATTCTTTAAAACGCGAAACTGCTTAACTTGTTCATATTATGTTTACCTGCGAAAATAACGCACGCTTCAAACTATGCTTCTATGTCTTCAATGCGTATGCTTGTTAGAAACGTGATTTTCGGGCCTCTCAAAATGACTAAAACTGTTTTTTTGGACTGATGTAACTCCGAAAATATTATCTGAATTCGTAAAGTGTAAAGCGAGAGGCATGTGTTGGTCTTTACTTCAAACTATACAATAATAAAATGTTGTGGTCACCGCTTTAAGTCCCATAGAAAAAAGACTACAACGGAAACCTTGCACGACAGTTTGGCGCGCTGCGAATAGAGGCGATATCGTCTAGCGTGGGAGATTGGCTCTTATCGCTACGCTGTTGCCACGCGTCAAAGGTGGAAATTTGACACCGCGAAGGACTCATCTTAACATCTAGGTCTTTTGAGCTGGTGAGGGGTGACATGATGTGGGTACGGAGCAGCTCCGGAACGAAGGGGCGCAGGAAACGGGAGATCCCCGAGAAAACCCGCCAACCAGCGGCATCGTCCGGTACCATTCCCTCACGTAACAACCTGGGGAACAACTCCACCGGGAATCGAAAACGGATCGCTCTGATGGGAGGCGAGTACTCTAACCACTTATGAGTAACATGCGCTGTCACAAAGCGCACGGGTGACGGTTATCGTCTTGGGGCGTCATCAATTCTTCTTCTCAAAATAATTAAAAGATAATAAATAAATTTAATACATTTTCATATCCGAAATAATAAAAATGATTCTTTTTCTTTTTTAAAGTACAAATACAAGCTTATGTTGTGTAATTTAACAAACATATACGTACTTTGGAGTTTTTTTTTTTTGCAAAAACACCATTGAGGAATTTCTTTGGCGTCTGGTTTCCCAAGCGTTTTCCTTGTAAAAGTGTAAACATTTTTTTTTAGTGTTTAGTGTTTAACCGGTGCAATAGAAACATACTTGAATCACCGTGGCCTCGGCATGTTATTTACTGGTTGTGATACGCAATTCCGCTAGCCTACTGTATGGAAACGTACAGGCAACAACAAATTATTCAGAAATGTGTATAATTACAGACACTAAGTTCTGGTTGCTAAGAAAATCTTCATAAGAATTACGAATTTACGGTAAATATACTTTCCTAAAAAAATTACTTTCTCTTTTATTAATGGTATAACATTTTTAAAAAATACGAAATTTTCTTATTTAGTATCTTTTCTCGGTACCTTGAAGTAACACATAGTTATAACTACGACGTTAGAAAATGAACGTATTCACTGTAATCACCACACCACAGTGGCATACTTAATTTACTAGTTCCACTCAGTGGTAAGAGACTAAGGTCGCACTTACGATGCTTTCACGTTCACTTAACTTTAGGAAACTCCTTGACAAACGCACTTGAACGACCGCGCCACTTTACACTTACGTTCACCTTCGCGTAACGAAAAGCTTGTCGATATAAAGCTTTTAAGTTACAGTGATACGTAAAGTTGTACCACATGATCGCCTGAGCCAATCACATTTTCGAAGGAGTTAATGTCTTCTGTCGTGTCATGTTATCTTTGACTATAAATTTCAAGGATCTCTAACGAGGTTTTTCATTGCCTACTTGCAGCTTACGTGAAGGATCGTAATAAGGCACCTCAACTGATTACGTATTACGTATACGTGAACTTTATGAAGTGGTAAGTGATACGTGAACGTGAAGTCATCGTAATCTCGGCCTAAAGACGATTCGGAATAAAGTGAGCACTCAAAAAAGCACTGCAAAAGATCTATTTTCAGTCAGTTCGTATCTTCCCGCACGTAACAGCTAACGACGGGAAATATCTAACCTTTTTGGACACGTCACTTGATGTCTGCGCGTGTAAGATTAACTGTGCAGTCGGTATTAATCGATTCAGTTTGATAAAATTGTCTGGTAATTATATAAACACAATATTAAGCCAATTTCGGTTGATTTTGTTTCATTATTCTTGAATATAAAAAGGAAAATATACGGAACTTGGGCTGGCAACAAACCATACATGCAGTAAGACAACTATAGTTAATGTTCAATGATATGCAGTAACGGCTAGTGATAATTTTCAACTGTTAAATTTTTAGTGCTCACTTTATCCCGAACGACATGTACTTTTGTTTTTGACACGCTAATGTTACAGCGCTTCATCAGTATCATTGTGATATAGGCGGTTTGGAATAAAGTGAGCACTCGAAAAAGCCCTGCTAAAGATCTATTTCCAGCCAATTCATAACTTTCCGCGCGTAACGGCTAACGACGGGAAATGTCTAACCTCCTGGGACACGTCACTTTATGTTTGTGCGTATAAGATAAATTGTTGAGTGAATAGGTACCTATACAGTTTGATAAAAAAAAGTTTATTAAATATATAAAATACAATTACATCGCTGTCAGTTGATTTTGATTCAGTACTGTTGTATTTAAATACGAATAAACACGGAACTATGTTGTGTTATTTCGTTGCCAACCATACAAGCAGTAAGGTGACTATCGGTAATGTTGAATTATATGTAGTAACAGCTAGTGATATTTTTCAAAGGTTAAATATTTAGTGTTCACTTTATTCCGAACGGCCTATAGGTAGTAAAATTTTACTCTTTATGGATCCCACTGTCACAAAACGAAGAGGTGATTTTTATTTTTAGATAGGATAAGTTCTGTGTAGTGACATGCGTGGCCGGCAGCTGCAAGATAGGCGAAGCCATGGTGGAAATATTAACAGGTGGAACCGTGCGCATGTTCCCCCTCCACTTGCTCTGCTACCTCCCCTCCTTTGTGACGTCATGCGAGTTGCAATCATATTTACGAAATATTGGCAGATGCTCACATCGAGCGTCCAAAAAACCTTCAAACTAAACTCGTCAGCAATCGAAAACCATCCAGTCAAATTACTTCGAAATTTTTGCACCCCATTTGTGAACTGTTGTGCTAATAATGCTATCTGTTAATTGTCATTATGTGAATTATTTTATTTCAAAAAAATTGTCTAACAATGTACTGTACATTATTGACTGAAAAATGCAGGGCCAAATATAGTAGGCGAGAAACTTTTTAGTTTTTCGAGATATGTAGGTGGTATCAGCGAACGAAAGAAAGAGGAAACTCAAAATGTAATTTTCATGCACCACTCGAAAAGTTTGGAGATACGCTATAATTTTGGCGGCAGGTAGAATACAGAACATATCAAATGCGCGCGTTCGAGATCGACGATCCGACCACAACTTGTCTCTTGATTTACATACACTGCATTTGCTATGTTAATTTCAATTCTTAATATCATATTTGTTATAAAATAACAGACTTTTGGCAAAACACCAAATTAGATAACATTATTATAAAAATTTAGTTTTGAAACTATCATCCTCATTTACATATATATTTTTTTTTATTTCTTAGACCTACAATAGCAAAACAAAACAGTAGAAAACAAAATAGTTGAATGTTATTACTTTTTTTACATTACAGTACATAAGAACAGAAATTAATATTCCTCTCAAACTTCATAACTAAAACTAAAGTTTAGTAACTGGATGTGATTGTGTTGTTTGCTGCAATGAAATTTTTTTGCAACTCAGCGTTACAAATGAGTCTTCACATACACTCCTGTTTTAGATTCGCGTACTTTTAATAATTAATGAAACTGATAGCTTTTCATACAGTTAGATAGCATGTTATCGAAGCTACTGGAATGCGATGGAAATAAGTTTCCATCATAGGTTTTTAATTAATTATGAGTTTCATTGAATGCCACAAATGAAAGTTGATTTTAAAACATTATTAGGGGAGACCGGGGTATTGCCGGACACCGGGGTAATACCGAACACATCGCTATTGCCGAAAGCTATCGTGCAACACAAACAGTGAAACGTGCTACGCTCTAGCGGCAAGTATAAGAACCTGCAGCGCACCAGTCAGAGACTGTCCGTTGAGCCGTTTGGCAGCGATCACGTATTTTGTTGTTTATTTCGATTTCTCT
>PNEQ01105540.1:0-30906 GCA_003012365.1 Medauroidea extradentata | reverse complement strand
AGCAGCACGTTGCCTGCACGTGCCAGAAATGATTCAGCAGCAATGTTGCCGAGGAAACCTAGCAGCACGTTGCCTGCACGAGCCTGAACTGTTTTAGCAGCAACATTGGCGAGGCAACCTAGCAGCACGTTGCCTGAACGTGCCAGAACTGTTTTAGCAGCAACATTGGCGAGGCAACCAAGCAGCACGTTGCCTGCACATGCCTGAAATGTTACAGTTGTGACTTTCCCCAACATACCAGTTAGTTTCATTTTCGACCAACAGGTGCCATACATGAATAACGGCAATAGTTTTATATTCACATGTACAAATAATCCAAAAACTATGTGTTTTACATGAGCTATTGTGGTTTCACATTTACTGCATTTTAAATATCTTAAAAGTTGGGAAACAACATTTAATATTGTAAAACTGATTAGTATTCACTTAATTATGGCAGGGATGGTAAGAAAGTTATTTTATTTAAGTACCATTAATAGTGGAATACTTTTCATATGAGTGACTGTGCATCCAAATGATCAATATCAATACAGAACATGGTAATTTTTCGTAACTACATTTCGTCATCATTATGACATTAAGTGATGATGTAAATATTTTCACTTTGCATAAAGGTGTGTGGTAGATAAAAAATGAATCTAGAAGTTTTGAAATAAGGCGCTGGCAACCTGCTGGCGAAGTGCAGGCAATGTTGCAATGTGACGTTGCCTGCACGAGATGTTGGCTCGTTGCCGGCACCTATTCTGCACATTTCTGTGACATCACAGCACGTTTTAGCAACGTGCTGGATGTGTGCTATTAATGTGCTGGCAACGTCACGTTGCAATTTTGCCTGCACGACTTGTTGGCACGTTGCCTACACCTATTCTGCACATTTCTGGCACATCACAGCGCGTTGTAGCTACGTCACAATGTTACAGTGCAGTGTGCAGGCAACGTTGCTGTGCTGGTAGCGTAAATGTTGTGAACCTCATACATGAGCATATTGAAAGTTTTCTGTTAAAAAGTACACATTATGGGGGTAGGGAAGTTAAGTACTTGGATGCATGTTTACATGTCATGGCCATGCATCATCATTCCCTATAGAAACATTCGGATCTCAAAACAAAATATGATTTCTATAGGTCATATAACCGTGAAAACTTCAATTACCCCTTCGGTCGTCGAATGATAGATGACTGTAGCACTTTTGAGGAGCTAGAAATTAAACATAAATCCCCACACATTTCCAGCAACGTCAAAAGAGTACTGCTGTCCAATCTCGATATTCACAGACGAAGGAGCAAGAAATTTTTAATTATCTGAAAGAAACAAAAACTGAATGTGTGAGAAATAATTATGTTTCAGGACAATGTTTCGATTTTATGCAGAATTCGCCACTGCCGAAGTTCCAGTTCAGGAAACCTTTTGCTTGTAACAGTTGTGGGTCAACGGTTTTTGCATTTATGATCTGAAAGCAAAAACATGGTACTATATATTTGTATCAAGAGTGTGGGTCAAAAAAGGGAGCAAACGAGGTTTGCTCCTTCATTAATCATTACTGTACACAAACCATGACCGAAGAAACAACTAAACTTTGCTTGTATTCCGACGGAGCAACAGAACAAAACAAGAACCATACCATGGTAATAATGTGCCTGGAAATGACACATCTTGGTAGGCTTAAGAAGTTAGTTCACAGATTTCCAGAAATATAATTTTCCTTCCTGCCATGTGATAAGGGTATTTGGAGTACTGAATAGGAAGATACATAAGATGGATCGAGGTTATACTCCAAAGGAGTATGTGGAAATAATAACCAACAGCATGTCCAATATTAGTGTGATAGTGTTTGAAACCTGAAAACTAATGAACTTTGACATCTGGTGGCCTCGTCACTTCAAAAAAACATGTGTTGTCCCAAGAAACCGGCAAGAGATCCGTTTCACGAAGTGAGGAACAAGGTTTCACCATTTCCCTATTTAAGGAATTTCGACATTACAGTGATAATGAAGGTGTAGTAACAGCTCTTCAGTACATAACAGTTTTGTTAGTCACAATGTTCACGTGGCTAAAAAAAAAAAAAAAAAAACATTAATTTCTCCATTAATTTGGAGGAAGCATATCCTGCTGGAAAATTGCCCATTAACAAGGCAAAAATGGAAGACATCATGAAACTCCTAAGATATGTTACAGGGGAAGATGCAGTGCCTTTTTATGATGATCTATTGTTGTGGCCATTTGTTTGTTCCAATGTTGAGACCTATCAAGATGCGTAATTGTGGGGATAAATGGTGAACTGAAGTTGACAATTAACTATGACCTATGAGATGTGTGATATTATCACTAAAGTGTGAAATGGAACTCTGAGGGTAAGTATGTTTTCGGATAATATATAATTTTTTATATATACAATCTACTTTGAACTAGCTGTATATGTTGTATATACACATTCTTAATTTAAGACATAAATGAAAATAAATATAGCTTGTAAACAGCAAACTATTGGAAAAGGTGCTTGAAAGCAGCTAGCAAGCGGAGAAGGGAATTAAGTCAATTTTTTTTTTTTCAAAATATTGGTATGTAAAATACATTTGCCAAATTTCATTTACCATCCAATAATTGTAATATACCAAGAGCAAAGACGTTGACGTATACAGAAATTTGAGTATTTAGGGGAAAGTACTTTGTTCGGAAAACAGTTTTTCCTCCTCCTGAAAAGTAACAAAAAGTGACTTAGTTCATTTCTCCAGTGGGCGATTCAATTGTTTATTTACTCAAATTTTGCTAAATTATCAGGCTTCCAGTTACTAACGTCCAGACTGCAGAAACGAGCTCCTATGATGCAACATGGCCGGGCCACGAAATTTTCGCGAAAATAATTTTGCGCAGGTTTGTTTCAGTGACTGCGGGGCCACGATTTGCGCTATCGCTAGAGCACCCGCCTCACATTAAGGCGATCCGGATTCGATTCCCAGTGGCGTCGGTCCCTGTATTTTCGCACGTTGAAACTTTGAGGACCATACCGCTACTCGAAGGGTTTTCTAGGGGATCTCCTGCGCCCTTCCTTTTTCATTCCAATGCTGCTCCACACTCACCTAATGTTACCACTAAAGATCTAGATATTAAGTGCTGACAAATTCTCTTCACTCCTCACATTCAGTTTCTTAAGTGCACATCTGCAGTTCTACTTCCTAGTCAGTGATTCGATGTTTTGTCTCTCACGTGTCTTGAGGTTTACACGCATTTCACAGACGTGTGGTGTTGCCGTAACATTATTCTAATTGGCGCAGTCGGATGACAGATATAATTTTACAAACACACACTGACAATAAATATGTAAAATAGCTGCATATGTGCACTTGAAACATACTGGAAATTAATTATTTTCGCGAAAAGTTCGTGGCCCTAGCTATAGGTCTTTTACAGTACGTCCGATTAGACTCCGCCCAAGATAACGAGTTTGAAAGGTCTGCCAGAAGGAAAAGTGATGCTACAAGTATCCGGGGCAAATGAACTTATTTACATTGTACCTAAGTGGCAATATCACCTTATTTACTCTGCCCTTGCTACGTACTTGAACAAGAAAGTAAACGTAATACACGTTACGTTAAATATGTGCTGTAAACTATGGTAAAAGTTTTTTTTTTTTTACAATTGAAATATTGAGTAGGTGCTACATTGAACTTAAATTAGACACTCAACACACACATATGGGTGTATGTATACATACATATACACACACAGACATGTTAAAAAGTCATTATATGAAAGGCTAATGTTTTATTGCCAAATAGTGGATGTTCAAAACACAAACGTGTTGTGTGACGCTAAACTATACAATTAATTTACAGGAATAATACAAATCTTACAGGAAGATGACGAAGATGATTAATCTTCCCTTGAAGCTGAATGATTTTTGTGATAAATATGTACGAAATTTCTGTAGTTAAAATTCATAAACGACAATAGAAGGGGAATATTTAGAACATGTATTGAATTGTCTAGTTAACTTTACTGCCTTTAAACATAGTAATTTTATGTTGCAACTATGACACATGTTTCGAGCTACAAACTTTAAAACGTACTATGTAGGGTATTGCATGCCAGTAAAATCAGAAGAATCTCACGACGCATATTTCCAATCTAAAAATAAAATTATTTTAAAAACTGCCTCTATAAACAATTAATGTAAAGGAAGTAAATATAAAATTCTAGCTGAATTGGGAAAATTTTAGTGAAGAAAATCTCAATGGGCGTTAAATAAAATATTTGAGCTAGTGTTCAGAATAAATAAATAAAATTCATTAAAAGGGGCTTCTCTTGTTGATCTTCCTCAAAAAAAATTAAAGATAAACAAGCAGTTATAAATATTCAAAATTATTACCAAAAAATGCTTCCCATGGTATATTCTGTCTCCACTACATCCAGTAGAAAGAAACCCGTAGAAAGTCAAACAAAATGAAAAATATGAATACGAATTTAATTAAACGTTAAAGGTTTAGTATTCCCAATACAATTAGACAAAATACAATTATTTGAAAGACTAACGGAAATTTCTTTTATTCTACAATCAAGAAATAAAACCGATGAACACGTTATACTTCTGTACATTAAATATGAAAAAAAAATATCATTGCTGTTGGATAAAAAACGTTTCTCGACTTATTGGATCACAACTTTCAAAAAATTTGTCATAAAATATATTATTGTGATAAACGTTTACTACAATTTCGCTCTGAAAATAATTTAAATGAACACGAAACAGATTGTAAAAATCGTGAAGCTGTTCGAGTAAATATTCCAGATAAAGGAAATAAAAGATTAAAATTTAAGAATTATAATCATTCATTGAGGGCTCCATATTTCATACATGCTGATTTTGAAAGTTCATTAAATAAAATAGATACTTTTGAACCAAATTCTGAGAGTTCATATATAAAAACTATCAAAAACATGAGCTGACTAGCTTTTATTTTTATATAAAATATGAAATTAATGAATACAAATATCCAGTATACAGGTTGGCCATAAAGTCTATGTACAGTTACAAAAATTCATAACACAAGAACCATAGCAGTTACAGATGTGCTGTTTGCGGCAAAATGAAGACCAGTATGTAAAGTTTGATTCATATTGCAGGTAGAATCATCATAGAGAAGATCGTGTCTTCATAAAATGACGACGCCACAAGAGAAAGCCAAGTGT
Organism: Medauroidea extradentata; assembly: GCA_003012365.1. Taxonomy (NCBI): domain Eukaryota; kingdom Metazoa; phylum Arthropoda; class Insecta; order Phasmatodea; family Phasmatidae; genus Medauroidea; species Medauroidea extradentata. The sequence continues at coordinate 25,719 of PNEQ01105540.1, read as the reverse complement.
GTCTTGTGGCATCATTATACACAGTCACCGGTTTGTGTTCAGCGGAAATTCCGGACGGAATATGGACGACCACCACCTGACAGGAGAAGCATCATTTCGTGGTACACTAAATTTAAGGAAACCGGCACTGTGTGCGACCGTTTGCGAACAGGGCGTCCATCTGTCAGTGAAGTGCATGTTGCGGCTGTGCAAGAAACATTCACTCGAAGCCCTACAAAGTCAACACGTCGTGCTTCTCATGAACTAGGGATACCCAGATCGACAGTGCAAAAAATCCTGCATAAGAGACTAAGGATGCATGCGTATAAAGTGCAGATACTGCAGTCATTAAAGGAAGATGACAAACCACGTCGTGCAGCCTTTGCAAGTGACATGTTGCAACGGATCTATGAGAACAATGCTTTCCTTGAACATGTATGTTTTTCCGACGAAGCTACCTTCCACATCTGTGGTAAGGTAAACAGGCACAATGTTCGCATATGGAGTTCAGAAAATCCCCATAGTGTCATGGAGCATGTGAGAGATTCCCCCTAAGTGAATGTTTGGTGCGGATTGATGCACAACAAGGTCATAGGTCCTTTTTTCTTTATTGAGAAGTCTGTAACGTCTATCAGTTACCTAGACATGCTACAACATTATGTGGTGCCTCAGCTCCAAGACCTGCAACCTGTGGTTATTTATCAGCAAGATGGCGCACCACCACATTGGGGGTTAAATGTTCGTGACTTCCTGGACGAAACATTCCCTGGCAGGTGGATGGGGCGAGATGGTCCCATACCCTGGCCACCACGCTCGCCCGATATCACACCTTTGGAGTTTTTCCTGTGGGGTTACGTGAAGGACAAAGTGTATGCAACACCTGTTCTGAATATCGAATCACTGAAACGTAGGATAACTGTTGTGATTGAAGGTGTCACACCACAAATGTTGTCAAACGTATGGCGTGAAATCGAATATCGTTTGGGCATTCTACGGGCAACACAAGGCGCTCATGACGAAGTGTATTGAAAGACGAAAAAAAAACAACTTTAGATACTGGTCTTCATTTTGCTGCAAACAGCACATCTCTAACTGCTATGTTTCTTGTGTTATGAATGTTTGTAATTGTACATAGACTTTATGGCCATCCTGTATTATAAAGGAAAAAAAAATATCTCTATCATTTTTGCAATAGGGGAAGCTAAACATATTTTTAAAAATATGTGTAAATATAATACCATTGATTCCACTGACTAATTAAGAACGAAATAAACATTTAGCCGCAACATATTATCATATTTGAAGACCACAAGGCAAAAATGGGGAATTTCACGTTAGTAAGAAAAAATCAGTTAGTAATGAAACATAGTCGTTTTAAATCAGGGAACATTATGTGGACATGCACACTGCAATAGTGTGAATAGTCAGGGCCTGCAAGAGAATGGAATGTCAATGTTGAAAGTAACAATAAGTGGGAATAACCGAAAAAAATTAAGTGCAGGTCATTTGATTAAATTTCTCAATGGAAGGGGCTGCATTGTATGCACTCTATGCAATAACATATCTTCCAGATAGCAGTAGAGATAACAGACAACGCAATGTAACAGTTTCTCTATGGATATTATTGGAGTGTTTACAAACACCTAAAGGTTATCTCAGTTTTAATTGTGCGAAATCATCTATTGAAAACATCAAATATGTCAGGTAATGATCAATATTTATAAAAGATGTTGAAAAATAATCACTAGAAGTAAAAATAGAAAGTGTTATGGTCGTGTTAATGATGTAATGAAGAAACTGCATCTATCTTCACACGAAACAGGACTTGAATTTAAGCGTTCAATGTTTAATCGTTTTGCTTCAATTCCACCTTGTAAAGTGAAATGACTTATTATGGAATTCAATTGTTGGGATCTGCAGACGAACAAAACAGTTACTTATGTGGCTTATATCAGTTCGTACGATAAAAAAAACGCCGCCCGAGACAACCAGAAGAGTCGGCTCGATTGAATTATAATGCCTACACAAATAATGTAAGTATTAATCAAAATGAACAAGTTTAAGAGATGCCGGTGTATTACAAAGCTTTCATGTTACTTAATGGAATTTCGAAGAAGAAAGCAGAAACCCTTCAGAAGTCGCTGAAGCTAACCGCTCAATCGCCTAAAGATATGAGAGGAAAATATGACCACGAGCACTGCAGAATGAGTGACGACATTATAGAATGTTTTGTGCAGCACGGCACATGTGGCATTTGAGATAAGTATTAGTCTGTTTCAAAATGTTACAACAAGAACGTCACTGGTATGATCAGGAGATAATGATAAACGATCATTGAATACAAACTGTGTAAACTTGAATTACAGAATGAAGTACACACGACAATATCACAAGTATTTTATGACGGAAAGAAGAAGGCAAGACTTCACAGTAAGAATAGTGTTACATATGAAGCTATCACAACGGATTTTCGAAAAAAAAACTTTCCGAGTCATAATATTATTGCAAATGATGTGAATTATTGGCGACAGTTGTCTCATTATTCGGTCAATATACATATGTTATCATGTGGTTATTCTGTGTTCTACTGTTATCCAGAAAATGTTGGCGGCAAGACATCTGATGAAGTTGCAACTATGATACATAATTTTCTATATCAGACACTGTACCCTGCAATAGAAACCCTGAAAATTTTCTGTGACTCCTGTGCTGGACAAAATAAAAACTGGAATTTTTTTTATTTATGCTCTGTGTGGTATGTGTTGCAAAAATATAGAAACGAATCAACGTGACCTGCTCTATACGTGGACATTCCTACTTGGAGTGTGACCGTAATATGGGATATTTTAATCAGAAATTCCTTGATGAAACACCTGAGGATTGGATTGCTGAATTTGAACCAGGACGTTGTAAAACTTTTCCTTGTCACGTTGTTATGGTTGATCAGATTTTACTGCGAAACTTGTCTAAGATTTTGATGCAACTATATCGCCAAAAATGTACATTTGCTACAACACCCATTTGTGAGATAGTTTTCGAGCAACATCATTCTCGAACTGCGGAGCACAGGGATAAGTACAATAGATACTGGTAGTCAGATGTCATAGTACCCATAAATATTCTACATTACCTTAAATCACTGCAGGAAAGTGAATTAATCTTGCCAGACTACCTTTGTGTAGTTGACCGCAAGCATATATGTGTTCAAATCAATGTTATTATTGTAAATATGTATAACCATACACAGTAAAGAGAAATACAAAGGGAAGGCGTAATTTTCTGTTATTTGAACTTAACACCGCAAACATGCAACCCGCCAGTAAGAAAGCAGCATGGAATCCTGCTATGATTCAAGCGTTACTCTAATATTGCCTCCATGTACGGAATTGCGCTGTACTGTATTTTATATAATATTATATAAATATACAAATACACTTTATTTTATCTCACTTCTTTGTGGCAGATTTGATACCAATGTCATTAGAGAAATGTAAAGAACTTCAACACCTGAAACAGTTTTGCAGCCCTGGAGGAAAGAAACACTTTGAAACCCTGCCTCACAACTTTACCCAAGCAGCAAACGAACGCAAGACCAAGAGAACCAAAACTAAATATATTAACTTCTGATATATCAATTGAGGTTGTTTGGAAATGTATCACTGTTTTTTTTCTTTATAATTATTAATTTGAGATATTTATTTGCAAATGATGATTTGAAAAAATGGGTCACTCATGTTTAGTTTGATTTGGTTTATTTGGATACATAATATTGTTTTTGTGACATTCCCTTTCTTGCATTTTTTACTTGACATTCCTCTTAGTTGTAAAGTATCATATGTAGTTGTGAGACAAACGTTATTAGTATTTAACACAATCCTTGTTAACCCATTATCATGTATATGATTTTACTACATAAAGGGTTCGCTAAATGTGGTAAAAGAGTTTCAAGACAGGTCAATAAAATTATCACACTAAACCGATTGTGTTAAATCATTAAGATCTAGCACAAATTGCTATGAAATGGACATTACCATTTCTTGCCTTGTGCTCTTCATTTGTGAAAAAAACATTATGGCGATTGTTTGACTTCGTCAAATCCAGTACCCATGCGATTCAGTAATAGATCATGAGCATTTAACTAGGAAATATCTAGGTGCAGTACACTCAAAATGTGACTTAAATTATAAAAATCAAAATTCTATACCCGTATGTATACATATTTTATCAGTATATGATACACATTTATTCATAAGATATATTGAAATAAATGAAAGAAAATTGGTTTAATACCAATTAATGAGTAAAATATATTTCATGGTATAATTTAAGGATTAATTAGTAAATTTACATTTATTTCTTCTAGTATTGATACACTTTCTAAACACCATTCGAAAGATAAATTACGAGAAACATCAAAATATTTCAAATTAAACCGCTTGAATTAGTTGTTTGAATAAAGGCGTTTATCCGTACGATTATATGGATTGTGTCGAAAAATGAAATGAAACTGAATTGCCACCAAAAATGTTTTTACAATAATTTAAATAAAACTATTTTTTCCGATGAAGATAATAAATTTGTACAAAAAGTTAGGGGAACATTTAATATTTAAAATCTAGACGAATATACAGAATTATACAACAAAACTGACGTTTTAATATTACCTTACATATTTGAAAATTTAAGAGATGTTCGTTTAAAAACATATGCCAGATCCCGCTTGGTATTTTACAGCCCCAGAATAACCATGAGAAGCGATGTTAATACACTTAAAAATTTAACTAGAATTATTAACAGATTATGATAAAATATTAGTGATTGAAAAAGGTCTTAGAGGTGGAATATCCCAATATTGTAAAATATATTCAAAAACAAATAATAAATATATTAAAAATTACAATCCTTAAATTGAAAATTTATATTTTCAAGATTTGGATGCAAATTATTTATATAGTTGGGCCCTGGGCCTATATTTACCATATGGCGATTTTAAAAGGGTAAATTGTAAACTTGAAGACGTAGATTACTGGAATAAATATATAGCAAATGTGACGAAGAATTCAAGTAATGGATATATAATTGAAGTAGATTTAGAATATCCCAAATTATTACATGATTTTCATAAAGATTTTCCTCTTGCTCCTGAAAATAAAACACCCGGGAGATAAAAAATACTAACAACATTATATGATAAAGAAAGTTAAAGTAAATCTCAAACAATAGTTACCTTTAGGAATGAAACTGAAAACATACGCGGACTACTAACATTAAAACTATCAGATTGGACGAAATCTTGTTGATCTAAACACACAAATTAGAATAAATGCACCAAATAGTTGAAAAAAATGTTTGAAGTTAATTAATTATACATGTTTTGGAAAAAAATAGAAAATGTAAGAACTATTGTTGCTTTTAAATTACGTAAAAGTGCTAAACTAGTAAAAAAATTGAAGGCGAAACTAAATTTTAAAGATTGAATTATATTAACTGAATCTTTAGTCGCAGTACTTGCGAATAAAACATTAATATTCTTTATAAACCAATATATGTTGGAATGACTATTCTCTATTTACAAGAAAAATTAATGTACGATTTTCATTATAATGTTATGAAATCAAAAATATGGAGATAATATTGATTTATGTCGTGCGGAAACCGATTCATTCATTTATCACACAAAAACAAATGATTTGTATAGCGACATGAAAGAAATGATTAACCATTTTGATACTTCAGTTTATGAAAAAGATAATAGAAACAATGTACAACAAATAAACAGAAAAATTAACAGTAAATAAAATATGAAAATAATAGAAAATAATAGAACAACTCATTGTATCAAATTCTAAAATGTATGCTATATAAATGCTGAAGAAGATATTTAAAAAAATGAACAAAATGCTTAAAATGACTGGTTAAAACTAAAATATTACATTTAATGATTAAAGAAATTACATGTTCAAAAATGAAACATTGGTGTATATCCACAAACCAATAAATTCTAGTATTAAACTCCCATTGTAACAAACCTTTAAAAATCTCATCAATGCCAGGTATGGACCCGGTATGCATTTATCAGTGAGACCGCTGGAGAAGAATATGATCCTTCTTGCACAATGCTCATAATAATTTTACTTTCCTATGCAAGTGTTGTAGTTCTGTCATTCTTCCATAAGGACTTACTCTTAAGTCACCAGTGAGCAGCAGACAAGCTCAAAAATAGCTCTAGAAGCGAGCCATAGTCTTATGAATGAGATAATTTATTTCAACCATCATCGAAAAGCTGTACTGAACAATGAAATATATGTAATTCCAGCTCGAACTTGAATCTGTGCTTAGTGCTAAAGAGTTCAACAAAATTCACGAGTCAATTTCAAACCTGGATGCAAAAAGTCATATGTTTGCAAATTAAACTAAAGGAAAAGTTTGCCAAACTCTCAGGTTCCGTTGCCTAAAAAAAGACAAACTACCTACTAAACTTTCCAGTACAGTAATAAATGCTTCTAGCAAAATTCTTACAGATTCCGGCAATTTGGTCCTACCGAAAGGTCTTAATTTCAGCATTGCAACTGATAAAATCCCTTTTCTTAATATAGGGTGTTCTGTATAAAGTGCTATATATAAGCTACCAGCAGCCAAACAAGACGATTTCAGATGGACGGTACTTACAGCTATATGATCCGCTAAACCTCCTAAACCTAATCACACACAGGATAAGAGGCTAGCACAAGAATCCTCAAATCCGATCGGGATATTGCAATTCTTCTTGCTGACAAAGGCCATGCTACAATCATTCTAGAAGGAATTGCCTATGAGAACAAAATCACTGACCTTATAATCCCGGACAAATATACACTTCTTAAAGAGGACTTAACTGCAGCCATATAGCGGAAAGTATACCAAGCCATCAGAAAGTGTAAAAACTACATACCGGAAAGCACACGAAGAGCCTTTACACCTCACAGCAGCATTCCCCCTCACATATATGGTTTACCAAAAATCCACAAAGCAGACATGCCCTTACGGCCTATCATAATTTCATGCAGCTCCTCTTGCCAAAATCTGTCTAAGCATATATTAAACATTGTCTAACATCTAGCCGGCCAGACACCTACATAAATGAAAGGTTCTAGCCACATTATTTATGTATCCAGAACCCTAGAGGAATCACCATCCGACATCCTGGTGAGTTTCGATGTTCAGAGCATGTTCACAAATGTTCTAGTAGCAGAGACACTTGCCATAGTGAAATCCAAACTAGAAAATGACAGTACTCTTAGTGAAAGAACATCAATATCCATCTCATCTACAATAGGACTCATAACACTCTGTGTCACAACAACATACTTTCAGTTTAAAGAAGATTTCTATAAACAAACTGATGGCATGGCTATGGGGAACTCGCTTTCACCATTCATGGCAAACATATGCACGGAGAATCTAGAAGAAGAGGCACTAAGTCACATAACAACTCCGCCCAAAATTTTGCTGCGATATGTAGATGACACATTCCTTGTTTGGCAACATGGACTGGAAAAACTGGTCGAATTATCAGATTTCCTCAATTCACTCCGGCCATCAAAACAGTTCATATATGGAATAGAATACATCAATAGCATCCCTTTCCTAGAAATCCTAGTCTCCAAAGAAAACCACAGACTCAGCACTAAAGTGTACAGGAAATCGACACATACTGGTCAATACCTGCATTTTGAATCTAACCACCCAACAAGTACAAAGTCGGGCACTGTTTACACCATAGCCAACCAAGCAGAAAAGATCTGCTAAGACAGGAAAACATTAACTGAGGAACCATTTCATATTAGAAAAAATTTCATGGCTAACAAGTATCCCAGATTTATCATTGAGAAACAGTTAAGAGAACAAAATTCCCCAAAGTGCAAAGCCACCACAGACAAACAACCTTCCGGAACTATGATTATTCCGTGTGTCCATGGACTCTCTGAAATAATAAGAAGGCTAGCCTACAAATATGACCTACGAATATAATTCCATTCCAGCTCCATACTGAAAAACATTATCATTAAAGTAAAACCTACAGTAAATAAAAAAACACACCCGTGAATGCCCAATACCAAACACCATGCGAATGTGGATCTTTGTGCATAGGTGAAACTGGCAGAACATTGTCAATTCGTGTCAAAGAACACAAATACAACATGCAAAAGGGTGAAATCCAGAAATCTATTATTGCCGAACATGATTGGGAAAATGGCCACAAAATTCTCTGGGATTCAGCTAACCCATTTAGTCAGGGAAAAGACAGAACTAAACGAAAAATAAAAGAATCGACTTACATAGCCAGTAACAAAAACATCATTTGCCAGCAGAGATTTGAAATGAAAAATTATGTGGTTGCCTTTAATAAAAAAAACATGTTCAGATAAAATTAAAAAAAAAAAAAAATGAAACAAATAAACATATATATGTTTAACAGTCTCGGCAGAACACCAACCAACATTCCTACGAGGTATCAGACAATCAGGAAAGTACTTGCATCTCATTGGCTGAGAGCCCAGCCAATCACACATGCTTTTCCACCATTGGCCGAGCAGCTTAGTTACCGTCTAGATTATATTAATCCCAATTTTCTAGTGCACTTCATTCACTCCTGCTGGACTCCGAACTGTGCACATCTCGTCGAGACGTGCGCCAAGTGACCTGTCAGCTGGAGGGATCTCGATATGGTGAGTCCACTGGCAGGTTGCAGCAGCGTGGCCTACTGCCAAAGTGTTTACATAAGGAGTTCCAAGTGCAGTGACCATCTGCGACACGACGCGTCCCTGGGTGGTGGATAAGGGATCCCAGCTTGCTAGAGTGGCTGGAAATACCCAATACCAGCCCGCGGACCAACTGGCCGGAGTCGTTGAAGTGTAATCACGGGTTGTTGTAGTAAGAATAGTGGGTAGACCTGAAGTCTGCGAGGGATATTACTGGACGTAGGTACCAATCATGCTGAGGCAACTAAAACTGAAGTGCTACTACATCATTTCTCTAGGCCTACATCGCTACAACGACGCCAAGGCGGCTGGTTATCTGTGAAGGGTTCTGTCTGCTCAACGAGGAATGAGATACCTGTTCGACATGTGATGCACCAACGAGCTCCGGTGACAGATGTTACGGAACTGCCACTATCTACGTAAGCCTTCTCCAAGCCGGTTGGAGGGAGCTTCACAAGTACTTCAAGTACAGCGACAACCTCGGCCCCTTTTTCTTCTGAGAAGGGTGTCCGCAACAGTTTTACTGCCGGCAGCAGGTTTCCTCCCGTGTTGACGCTGGTTTACTGCTGCTTCCCACATCATAACTTCAAAAGGCTGCAAGGGACCAAATCGACAGCCCTTGCAGTCTCTCCCTATCGCTTGATGCACCGCGGACCATGGCGCATCCCTCCTACTCTTAACTGAGCGAGACTGAGAATGCAAGGTCACTATTTACACATTACAACGATTCGCGTATAGCCAAGCGGCTGGAATGCACTATGTCCTCCCCCTAGAACACATCCCATTTATCCGAGAGGTCCCACCAAGCCAGCTGGCAGGTCGGGGATCACCTTGTGCTGCGAGGAGGGGCAGTACAATAAAAAAATCGAGAATTCGAATCGAACTTCATTCGCATCTTGGTGTACGACCAACTGATTCTCAGCCTGAAGGCGGGAATAGATCGCAGTAGTATGATTATGGGGTTTCTGGTGCAGGAGCCGGAGTGTGGCACCCGCCCGAGTGTGGCACCACCCGCCATGTTGTGATGTCATGGCCCCAGTCGCCATGTTGAATGACCTTGACCTTTAACTGTGACCTTGACCTTGACCTAGAGTGTCAAATTACCAAAATTTTCCAAAATTTCGAAAATTTCAAAAATTTTAAAAATTCAAAAAAATTACGAAAATTCCGAAAAAATTAAAAAAAAATACAAAAATTTCAAAAAATTGCGAAAAAAGTCCGAAAAAAGTATTACCTCCATCTTGTTTCCAGATACCATCTTGTTTCTGGCCGCCATCTTGGTGTTACTTACCTCCCTACCCCTTCCAAAAAATTATTTCCCCTTCTACTTTATGTGCCATTTCCCCCACCACCATTTCCACTAGCCAATAAGAAGCTAGCCCTCTTTCCGCACATAACGTTATTTCTCGTACTGTAACCAATCACAAGCTACCGTCCCCTTCTCGTTAGAATATATTTACCTTTATACACTGTCCTCCTTAGCCCAAATAAGCTAGCAAATTACATACGATTTCCCCCCTCCATGCTTCTACATGTACCATCTTCCACCAGTGAACTCTACAAGAAACTACATGTCGCCACCGAGCCCTTCAAGTTCGGAACTCTCCGACAACTTCAGTAACGAAGACATCGAAATAGGTGAGTTTACCGTTGCTACATACACAACATTCAGATCAGAAGACACATTCCAGTACACGGACGTAATGGTGGGCTACAGAAGAGTAAGTTTTAAAAATGCTAAAGGAGTTTTACAAATTCAGTTCTGTGATGGCGATATTCACTTGGTAATGTGTTACGATTCAAAGGAAGGATACTATGTACAAGACGAACTATCATGCGACAATAGTGAATGTTACGTTTTTAATATTCGTCCACACTCACTACTTCCGTGCACACTGAATAACTTGTTACTACAGCGAAATGGTGAAAAAGTGACTGAAATACCGTAGCCATAACTCATTCACATACACACTTCGTCGAACAGGAAGAAAAACAGTGTGAGAATGGAGAGAGAAATGTAAAGGACATACACATGTTATGCAAAGATGTGGATTTCCTGAATGGTCTTCACAGTGCTCACATTTTTCGTGCGAAGTATACCTTTCTTCAAGACCGATGCCACAGCAAGTACATACACTTACCCCCAGTCAGTCAGACACATTTAACCCTTTGAAAGAATACGAATTTGTCGATGTAGTGTTACACGGAGTTACGTACACCCCAGAAGCATTCGTAAAACACGTTGTCGAAAGATGTGAAAATGACATACATTTCCATATGGAGAGAAGATACAACGATGAAGCAGTCGTTTCGCTAACAGTACGAGACTGTGACACCGACAAGTGTGCTGTAGGTCTTTGTAGGCCTAGAATGAAATTCTCCATATCGATGCAAGATATGAAGAAGGAAGTTTCTGAACTAGTCATCAAAACAAAATATGACTATAAAAAACGTGAGTTCGAACACGAAATTACTGGAGAGAAGCTCCAAACCCCATTACTGTGCCACGAGAGATGTACGGGCGTTTGGCATACATTTACATCATTAGCAGAGACTGATCCTTGGACTAAAGTGAGTAGAAGTGTGTATGCAAACGAACTTTGTGTTGTTTATCGAAAATGTCTTATGGGCATCCATTCACCAAAGCAAATTGCTATACATTCTCAATACAGTACAATTGTACAGTACCTTTTCGAATGCGTATTTATACAATTTCTTATAACACACATCGGACAATTTAAAAAATATCGCCAATTACTCTTGTAATCATAACATCCAGTGTCAAATACCATAAAAAAAACCGTCAACTTAGAGTTCAAATAACAAGAAACTTATTGCAATATATATAATACACAAACGTGACGGATTTCTATGTGAATATTAAATGTGATACTGTTAAGTTTATAGAAAACAAATAATACAATGCAACAATTTGGACATATGAGTTGAATTTTTTGCTTGTAAAAAAACACATTCCTTTTGAAATGGGCATGAGTCGGTACAGTTCTGAACTTTACTAACTGTCTCCAAGAAGTTAATAATTTAAACAGACTAACCTGAGCTGAATATGATATTGATAAGTTGATAGGAAACCACCCGTACTATGAAAAAAGTTGGCCAAACATGTTAAATTTTCTGTTTATAATACTAAGGACACAAGGATTTGGTGTGAAATTGCATGAGTCTATACAGTTTTAAAATTTACCTACTATCTCCAAGAAGTACAAACTACTTACTGTACACTTCATAAGATTTCTTTCATGCCTAATAATGTATTGTTAATATGTTATGACAAAAATATTGTAAGATATCCGATAGGAGCAAACTTTTGTGAATTTCCAAAATTTTTGTGACAACTGATTCAATTTTTCATGATGATAATAAAGAATAAGAATTAACAGATGGACTTTATAATTTCTTAACAAAAATATGTAAATTGATCTTGAACATAAATTCACTGATGAATACTACAAAAAATACAAAAAAAAAAATCGTCATATCAACCAATCTTGCATTTCAAGAATATATTCCTAACAAAAGCATAAATTCAATATAAAGTTGGAAGTACATCAAAATAATTAAAACAATTTTTGATTATTTTTCAAAAGATTTTGTGCCAAAAATCGGCACCAAAAACACCACAAACTCCAATATCTGGTAGCGTTACTAAAATATATACCAATCATCCGAAGGAATATGCATGGATGGATGATGCTAGAAATCTCATTGATCGACTTCTTGTAATTCATGGTGAAGAGAATGCTGGATTTTATAATTATTATAATTGGGATAATGGATATGCTTAGTAGTCAAGTTAGAGATTGTGTTGTGAACAATCCAAAAGGTATACCATGTCTTATACGAGCATGAAACAAAACGCCATACTTTTAGAATCAGAACATTATGACAAAAGATTACTAAATTATATAATTAATTCTCTACTAATTGTACTTCATGTACTGGGATACCACTTTTTAAGTCTTGGAACTAGATTAAAAGAGAGACTTGAAAGAAATGATAAACCAATAAACCGGCGACTGCAGCAGCAATAGGACATGATATAGCATATCATCATAAATATTTAGCTGAAATACATGTTGCTGATAAAAACTAGAAAAGAAAGCGTTTGAAATTGTTCCTTCTAGGTGCAGCCCTTAAAGAGAGATTATGGGCTGGTGTCATTGGATCTGCTATGCAGATTAAAAGTAAAATTTGCTAGGGAATAAAAATAATATATATTAACAAATTTGATTATACATAAATTAAAATAAAAAAATAGTATGTTATAGAAGTATCCCGCGATGAGCTGAAGAGTTTAAATATAGAGACATTTTATAACAAAAGAACAACTTGAACATAAAACCCAGAAGCTAGAAGAAGGTGAATGGATGACTCTTACTGTCTCTGTACCCAACCGAAAAAAGTGTCGAAAGAAATTAAAACTTGAAAAAGGTTTAACAGTTCATAAAGGAGGATTTTTACCACTACTTCTTGCTGCGTTAAAAGCTCTTGCGACATTACCTGGTGCTGCACTATCTATTGCTACATCTGTAAGTAATGCCAAATAGAGGGATCGAAAACTTGAAGAACAACATAGGCATAATTTGTGGTTATAAAAACAAGAAGAAGGTATTAAAAATGTTCGGTAAAAATATATAGTAAATCTGCCCACCAATTATATCGATAAAGTTGTTAAAAAATTAAATATATGACATTTTCGCATTATTGATGAATTACCTGAATAGTCATTTAAAAAAATTTTATGCTAGTAAATTTAGATGTTTCTAAAATTCTGGAACACATTGGGTTTGTCATTGGGAAGAACAAAACACTAATGATTTTTTAGAGTCATTTAGTGAAAATAATGATCGAATACAGAATTTTGATGATGTTATTTTGGGTCACAGACCAAGTGTTTCATAATTTTAAATTTCCAAATGTTAATTTTCTATTAATGCGTATTAGATATATATGGAAATGTGTTATAAAATTAGGTATTCAATATAAATTTTCAATATGGGAGTAGTATTAATGAGGAAATAACTGATAATTTACATGAGGCGAAAAAGAATATGATGCAGAAATAAATTATAAATTACAAAATTTAGCCAAAAGAGTTAAAAATTATAAAAATAAAATAATTGGTTTGAGTCAATCAGTACAAAATTTAAAAAAATGAAATAAATAATTATAACTAAATAGTTAAATCAAATGTTTAAAAAATTTTAATGAAATAAGTAACTTCCACAATATTTTTAATGTTAATTCAAGTGTTTCAAATACTTTCAAAATATGTTATTTTTGTTAAAGGCTTAGAATCAATATATGACACTATTATTATACATATTAATAGAAGTGTTAAAAATATAAACTCAAAGTGTAATAATATTGTAAAATATTTAGAAACAAACCATCATACTGTTGCTTTAAAAACGAATGTTGATGAAAGCATTTCAAAGGTTGATAAAATAATTTTAGATTTAATGGTAAAATACTTTGGTTTAACTGACAGTTATATTAGTGTTAAAGACCATAGGTTGATGTCAATTGATTATCCAATTGATGAAAACTATACTGTTAACACTCACCTTTTAGGTATAGAATTGCTTGTTAAATTACACGAAACTAACTTACAAACTGATTCAGAAATAACTGAAATATTACAAAATTTTTACCATTCGCTTTTAAATTACTCTGATTCACTAATCACTAAAAAAAATTCACACACAAAAGATCACTTTACGAAAGAAATAACTGATGAACTACAAATGTTGAGTAAATAAGTAAAACATTTTAATGTAGAAATAAGTAATTCGAACCAACTAGTTAATTCAAAAGTAAAAGAAATAATACTTAATTACAAAGGTATGATACACTTGTTAATTACGATTATTTTCAAAGGAAAAGAATTAACATTATTCATTTGGTTGGAAAATACATTGCAAGAAGTGGAATAATTTATTTAAATAATAACCAGACTGAATACATTTTATGATGGCTGGACAAGTAAAGTAGATAAAAATGAAACCAGGTTGTTATAAAAGAATGACACTATTATACCAAAATTCTAAAAAATCTTATATGAATGAACCATTTGACGTGTTATCTGGTGATAAAATACTTTTTGAAATTCCAATAATATAATATAATTGTGTACCTGTATTTATTGATTTAATAAAGAATTATACATATTTTTATAGGTAGGTAGGCCTATAACATTAAAAATTATATCAGAAATAACGTACTTATTTGGAAATGTATTAACAAAATCTTAGATTGAAAACTAATTTAAAGAATTAGGATCAAAATATAGTGCTGTTTCATAAATTTATGAGCATGCAACACTTCCACAGTTAAATTTTTTATTTTTATTTTTTACAGTTTTAGCTAGAAATAAGAGATAATCAGATAAAGCTTTTTAACTTACTTAGAAGAAGATAATAATGTAGATTTCGACGGTAATAGGTTGAGAAATGTATCTAATCCAATTGCACCTAATGATGATGTTAATTTAGAATATTATCAATCTAACGGAATAAATATTATTCATTAGGTTGGAACGTACAGTGCGAAGTAAAAGTTTTTTATGTAGGTAATATCAAACAGAGTACATATATGTATTACTGGATGGAACAGTAAAAACAATAACAACATACCCTGAAGATTATATGAAAATCACCCAATTATACTATAATTAAAAAAATACTTTTAAAGTATTTGACGTAAAATCTTATGATGAATAATATTTTTTTTTAATTCCAAAATGTTTTAATGTGCCGAATAATACTACTGTTGTTACTAAAATAGTATTATTTATTAATAAAATTAAGCAAATAAAAATGTGTTTAAACCCTTAAATGTCTTCAGTTTTATTGCGATATCTACCATAATTTAACTATCGTGTCATATCTATAGTAAGAAATTATAGTCTTTTTCCTACCATTTGCACTTGCTTCTCTAAATTTATAAAACGGCATGACACCACCAATCAAATCGCTCTGAATATGTTTAAGATTTGTATAATCTTGTCTAAATATGCAAAAAAAAAAAGTTTATTAACTAAATAAATTATGTAAAATAAATAAATGATTAATTTTAATTTAATATTCACATGCATAAAATTGTCCTGGATGACCAAAAATAGTGCGTAACACAATTAAAATTCAGGCAGGGTCGTAAAACTTAGCTCAAAGCATGACGTAGCGGCGAGTAGATGTCCAGAGAATGGACACGTTTAAAGAGTATGTAAGGCTCGTAATAGAATACTGGAAATTTAGTTGTTGAATACTTGTTGAACCCTCCATTGTAACAAAGGGAAGTGGAGAATTAAAGTTATTTTTTGCGAAACAAAACAGTGCGTATCAGCGTGGACGCTGTGGGAAAACTTTCCAACAGAGGGTCGACTATATGGCTTGCATCGTAAAGTGCACAGAAAAATTAAGTATTGTAACAAATGCCTCAAAATTCACTCATTAATATATAAAATAGAACTTCACTATATGACCTAGAAAACAAATAATAATGGATTGTGGGCAGTAGGTCCCGAAGACTAACATCTCCGTACAAGCAGGAGCAATTCCAAGAGACGTCATGTTTCTTAAGGATAGGCTTTCACAATGCGGTAAAGGACGCGGTACAGTAGGCGTGGTGACGTTAATTAATTTAGAACTTGACCGACAGAAGGCACGCGGATATCTAAAGTGTGTTTAAAGAGTATTCTCCATGTACAGCACATGCTGCGTGCGGGAGAATGAAGAAAGCAAAGCGGCGCAAAGGTTACTTTTTATGCCTGCAGTCGAGCTGAAATGCAGGCTTGTACGAATTCCGATAGTGTAAGGACGCGCATGGAAGGAAAGGTATCTACCCAGTGTGAGAACAGTGCGGGCAAGCACATGCGGTATTTCCTGTGGGTAGTATTACAAGCTGATAGTGGCGTGGCTAGCTAGCCCGTGAAGCGAGCCTATGGTTGCTTTAACTGGACTGGGAGACGTGAAAATAAACTATAATAGGCTATAGTTAGCAGAGAAACACTGCATGGAAATTAAGAATAATTGTAACCTTCAATTAATAATAAAATTTTAATTCAGTTCATAAATCACTCTCATATTAGAAATAATAAATCATGTGCCGGAAAAACACAAATAAAATTAATATACAGCTAATAAAAGGCACAGAAGGCTGTACTGTTAGCAGTTGCTTCAGATCACTCTGTGTCTATGGAATTTAAAAGCGAACTTAAGACAAAGCGTAAGAACATCTTGAAGGAGCAAGTGCTTACGACATGGCTATGAATACCATCATTCGTGGCACTCTTTCTTCAGGGCAGTCACTATCGTCTGAATAGTAATATATTTTTATCGTCCATTATTACATAGATATCTCAGCAGTTTAGATACGATACTTATATTTATCTCCTATTTTGCAAGGAACCTTAGGTTCTATTTTCCAGTAAGATAGTTCCCGATTCTACTACACAAATATCGTCTTTAACAGCCGTTATAAAGCTCAAACACTATTATTGCTTGATCTTTAATATGGTACGAGTAATTTTACTAAAATTGTTCTTATGAAATAATTCCTGATTAGAAACCCATCCAACCATTCTGGTGTTTGACAGCTCTGGACAACAATTCGTGCTGCTGAACTCCAAGCAAAACATTTGCAGTGTGTTTCGCAGTAAGAGTATATGAGATAAACTATTCAAGATGATTAGGTGACATACTACACATCTCTATGCATTTGTTCTGCTGCCTGACTTTGCTATAGTATGTTTTACTTGTTTTGGATAATATCTATATTAAGTTTTAATACAGTCTCATTCACCCATCTGTGTACAAAATTTCTCTGCCTGGTAGTATTTATAGTATTTTTAAATTATCTTTGAAGATATTTATTTTATGCCAATTCAAAGAAGCTAGGTTCTGAATGTAATAAGAGACTGCGGGCTTTCACAGCAATTGTGTACATGAATATCTCTGTTTCTGGCCTGAAACTGCTTAGTTTTGGTAGCATAAAACGTTTTGCCTAGCATAGTAATCTTTACCGCTGACCACGATTCATTCGTAACAATGATATGGTTTCAGTTTAGAAGTCAAGAGAGTCAAATGAATATTATGCTTACAACTACAACATACTGTAATGTATGCGAAATATTGAACCTTACATAGGCTTGGATGCTTCTGCTTGATCCGTCTGTAGTTTCTCTCCTCCTTCAACTTCCATCGTGCAATACACAATCCGATTCGGCGCTAATGATTTTAGACCTTTCACTTCCATCACCACCACCTAGAACAAGTAATTAAATTTCTTATGTACATTCTCTATTAACTGCACGAACAAGCAAAATACTGATTTTATTCGTTACAATGTAATGTCATTTATTTACTTTTATGATTCTTATATACAGAATATGCCATAAGTCCGGTCTTATAGGAACACTTTGGTCTCATAAAAAGTTAAAGTAGGAAATAGGTGAATGTAATGAAATGTTATTGTGAATTACATCATTACTGCTGCATGCCGCTTCATCCCGCCGGCCATGTTACATCGTGTACAAAGCAATTTTAACTGTCTCATACTCATGTGCAAAGCACATCGCTGCCATCAGTTTGAATATTTTCTTTCGTAACGGCACATGGAAGTGAACATAAAACACACTGCAACACACAACATCTCTATTAATCCATTTCATGTTTCATAAATTCCTATTTACCCTATGAAACCGGAATTGTGGGACACCTTTTGTATGTACGTATGTATGCATGCATGCATGTATGTAGAGTAGGGTGGGGCAAGAGTGTGCAGTTTTAGTTTTATAATTAATTATTACTATGTAAAGCTAAACAAAAATAGGGATAAATGAATATAACACTGTACGTAGTTTTGCAAAGACAAATTAACTGTTTGATATATCTACTAGTAACGTACAATTTGGAAATAAACAATTAACACTGAGATGCAACTGCGCAGTCTTACCCCCCGGTGCAGGGTAAGAATGCACACACAGGTGGGTAAGACTGCGTATGTGGGAAAATCTAACATAAAGAAACAAGTAAACGTTCCTTCTTCATATGAAGTACACCTTTCGTGTCACCATTCTGAGCATTGTCCACACTGAATCCAGTCTTCCTGGGGGGATCAGTATACTTCTCCGAACAACCAAGGCAGCTGTAGTCTTGCTTTCCACTTGTCTTCTTTCTCGTTTTTTCTCTGGTTGTTCACATTCGATTTGCTGTTCCTTGCTTATTAGAGTCCTTTATTTCATCTACCTGCGTTTCCAATGTTCTTTTGAAAGGAGAAGAAGTTAACACCTCAGACATTTTCCCCTCCCGACGGCGGGAATGAACATTTCTAGCTCGTGTAACAGGTGATATTTCTTTAACAGCGATGTATCCTGATGGTCCAGGGTCACCAACTACAATGCTAGTTGATGGCATAGCAGGTGTTTCTAATGAGGTTAGGTTCATGTTTGATGAATGGTCCTCACTTTAAACAGGGCTCTGCTGAAATGATTCGAGGTTGTCATTTTGACAGAGATGTTCGTTCGTCTCAGGATCAAAAAATTTGTCTGTCACATTAGAGGGAAGAAAGTCATCACTAAAAATGTTTAGATTCAATGGGCACACTCCAGTCACTTCGAAACGTTTCATAGCTTTCCCAATTGTTGCTGCCCTTCCATAGGCTTTTGTGAATATGGAAGTTACTTGATAAACTGTAATTGGATGACCGGGATGATTTGTGATCCAAGTATCACACTCTGAAGAATAAAACTTTTTGTGTGGTCCGAAAAAAGCTCTGTCAAGGGGCTGAGTCTTATGACTACTGTGTGGAGGCAGAGACAACATATGGATGTGATGTTTGCTACAAAAATCAATTGCCGGAAGAGAGATGTGGGATGCATGACTGTCCAACAACAACGAACAAAGATTGCCCGCACAACTATGGACATTGTCATGATAATGCTGAAGCCACTGAAAGAAAAGCTCTGTGTTAATGAAACCTGAATCCGACAACCATTCCTACTGATGAGGGAGGAGTCCCATCAAGAAGTTCAGCCTTCATTCTCTTTCGTGGAAAAATGAACGTTGGAGGAATAAAGATGCCCGAAGCACTCATGCAACATACAGAAGTAATTGTTTGTCCATGTTCCCCACTAACTACTTTGTTAACTGATGGTTTTCCTTTAGAACTTATGAACATTGGAGGTTTTGAAGGAACTGTGCTAATGCCAGTTTCGTCCATGTTAAAAATACGGAATGAAGAGAAATTGAGTCTTGACACAATACTGTTTAACTTATCAAAACTGCACCTATCAACTTGGACCTTATTGAAACCGATCGCTCGCTCGATTCCTGTAGCTGTTGGCTGGCGAAGTGAAAGGTCGGGGTGACGTTTTAGGAACCCATTGACCCAATCCTTCCCTGCTGGTTGCTTAGTGGAGTCAAAACGGTGAGCAATGTTGTTTTTCTCAGCAAACTGGAATGCTAAGACTCGAAGGTCTTTCATTGTAAAACCATAAAACATGCTATCTACAGTTTTCAGATGACTCACAAGCTCTTCCACCATTTCAGCAGAGAATGTTGTTTTAAAGCGGCCCAAAGAAAAAGATGGTTGGTCTCGTTGCAGTCTTAAACGGAGAGCAGATTCAGTCATCCCTAAAGTCGCTGCTACATGTCTTTTACTTTCACCTCGTTGAATTCTTTCTTTAGCTTCTTGAAGTGTTGCTGCAGAACAAGTAGTTCTACTTGATATTCTTGGGTGATTGCATACCATTGTTGTTGAAACTGAAAGAATACAAATGTAGCTAATTTAGTACATGTTTCATGTCAGGCAAGTCATGCAAATTATGATAAATGCGATGGAAAATAACTGAAGGACAATGAAATGCACACAGAAGAAAAACATTAAATATCTGAGTGAATCTTACTTGGCAGCATATTTTGCCTCACTATTTACTTTGTTATAAAAGAAAGTAACACTCTTGTAAGGTGACCAGTTTTAATAAGTTTTAATGTTTTGAAATGGTAAAAAAAATTAGACAATAATATAATCTAATGCGTACGTACGTATGACTGTGTGCTTGGGGCAAGACTGCGCATGCACAGTCTTACCCTTCTGTATATGCGCAGTCTTGCCCCATACTTTATAGTGAAATTAAAATTAATATAGACATAGCGACATTACGATAATGTTTATACCATAATAGCTTAATGGGTGCAGCAAAAATCAAGCTTTCATTAGTAATAACTGCGTCTTCGTTAGCTGTTTACTGAAACCGAATACTCAATAAACCCAACAACAGAATAAATAACAAAAAAAGCTGATTCCTTTTTACCTACCTTTCTCTCAGCCGACAGGTACCACTACGTTTCCTTCACATGTCATAAATAGCTGCCATCTTGGGACACACTGCAGTGTGATAGTCGTACCAACTTTCACGACAAATCACTAGAAATTAATGGTGCGCGTTCTTACCCGCCGCACATTCTTACCCCACTCTACTTTATGTATACATACACAGTTGTATGTTTGGTAAATCGTAAAACTATCACGGAATTAAATTTAATGCGTAAAATTGTATCTCATAATAAATTTTTGGCGAAGTCAGACCTCTTCTAGTAGGAGTCTTAATACGAAAAAAAAAAAATCGTGAACATACTTCGGTTACCAGAAAATTTAAAGGCTATATTCATAAAGGACTGTTGGTATATTTTATTGAAAATTCAGATTATCTTACCCATTTTGATTTTGTCCACAGATAATAAAATTTTCCGTTACTATACGATGACATTAAAATGCAACGTGCAAAGAATCCTTATTTGATCCCATAAATACTGTTTTATAAATATAATACTCAGACGAATTTACTTCGACGAAATGTATACTTGGTCTTATTTACAAACGTGCCATACATACCTTTGTCCTATAGTAAAAGTATTAAAGAGATTTCTTTTAAGTTTTGTCTTTTAATGTAGTCTGCCTTGAAAGTTTAAAGAAATATTCCCTCACCATTTTTAGATCATTGTGGCATAAGACGTATATTTCGGGTCAAATCTCTCGTATAAATTCAGTTAAAATATGCCAAACTAAACGTTAATCCCTTTTTGTTTAAAATACGGTAATTATGAATAGCCAGTCAGGAAAAAATTACTTCAATTACGCAAATTATACTACTGAAGACAGCTGCAACCAGCGCACATTATAGCACCCGTGTCACTTTCTGTGTTGGTGTACACGTAGAATTATTAAACATTTCCTCTATAAATTGCTGTTCGTGTAGATGTAACTGTTATAATTCTACCGTATGTGCTGTCATTTCGGATTGAACAGCCATGAACTTTAAGTGTGACATATCTAGCATTAGGTGGTCATGTGTGGTACGTTCACTGAATGTTGGGAGTAGGAAGATGTGTGACGTTTCCGTAATGCCAGTGAGGTTTCTATATGAGTAGACAGTATTTTGAAACAGATGAAGGTATTGTTTCTTCAATTTCACTTCATCATACTTCTATAAGACGGTTCAACTTGAGAATTAGGGCCGATTTCTCAATTACTACGTTTTCATATCGTTTTGAAAGCGAATCGAGTTTTGAATCCTGACTGAGTATACGATACCGTCTACTACATGCAAACTTTGGATCCGATTGAAATCTATTTCAGTTCGCTGGCCAAATTTGTCTGTGATAATGTTGGTACACTTGAAAATTACGCTGGCTGACATGAAATAAAAAAATCCACACAGCTATCTGTTTAGTTTTCTTTCGGCTACACATGTAATTTAATTGCTAATGAAAACGAAATGGATACAAGAATATTGTTGTTACTCATGATCGTATGATAACTTTTATTTAGTCTATTTCATTTACACCTGTAAACAGAAAATCTGAAGGCTTAAACAACTGCCGAGTGTGTGTTTATTTACTTTCGATTCGTTTTCAGTACGATCCGCGATTCCATGACGTTTTACGCCCGACTCAATCCGATACCATCCTAATTATTGGTATAACGACCTTGAGACTCAGATATATTTGAATCCCGTCTCCATTAGCGTTTTCAAAACGGTAAGCGTTTTGAAATCGATTTCAAAACGAAATGTAAACGTAGTAGTTGTCTGGTTTGGTTCTGCTTCAGTTCTGATTAAATATTACGTGCTGGCTGAAACATTTCCTGTTTATCTGTGTACGGTTAGAAATAACGAATATTTAAGTTTGCCGTAACAGTCAGTTACTTCAGTCACAAGAATAGATTTCGACTTCTGGGATTAACAGGACTTAAAATTCAAAATGACGGACATTTACATTGAACCAGCTGTTACCGTATATGAATATTTAGCTACGTGAAAACTAAGGACTCTAGAATACGCATTGGTAAAAAGAGTAAGCGTAATGGTAACGTATATAATTTGTACCAGAACCAATAACCGCAACCCAATAGTAGCATTGTAGAGAAATATTTAAAAATATGTAAAAATGAAGTTGTCTACGACTAGATTTTAGTAATTTTGATCTGTTATGTTATTGAGTAGTGAGGCTGAGTGGCACAGTAGGTAATTCGTGACGCATGTATTGCTATCTTTGAGTTCACATCTCGGCCGTTCCATACATTTTTAATTGTTTTATATTATGTATTATAACGTGTAACGAAATACCTTTTCAAATGTACTGTATACTAAATTAATTGAGAAATGCAATATTTCTGACTTAATTCTAATGCAATGTGGAAAACCGACGTTATTTGCCACCGGCTGAGAAAAGTGTTCCCCTAACACAGTGATATAACACGCAACACGTATTTCGCTTGACGCAAATGTACTCAACCAATTCCTATTATCTTTATCTATTAAAAGAAAATACATGCCTATGTTTACTTTTTTATGCACGCATTTTAGAAACATGTTTCGGAACACCTTTAAAATGGTTGTAAAACTTATTTTTCAGACTGATATGTCATAAATATGACAACCTCACTTGTAAAACAGAAAAAGAGAAGCATTCGTTTCAGTTTACACCATACTTTTCACATAGAATATCTGAGTCACTGCTTTAAGTTCCATAGAAAAAAATACTACAACGAATCACAACGCGAGGTCAGTGTTCAGTGCATAGAGAAGCGGTATTAATTTTGTTGCACTCACCAGACACGCCCGTATGACCTACTATTTAATGGCATCCAGCGGACAAAAATGCGCATCTCAAGGATTCATCCTAAACGCATTTATATAAATTAAATTAGCAATACAATGTATGTAAGCCGCTGTTAACATTTGGCCCACTTGTAAATAATTTGACTAATTTCTAAATAGTCTGGTTACGCTGGGATTCGTACTTGCGACCTTAAGGCTGCTAGGCAGACTTGTCAACCCCCAGACCACTGTGAAGACGTGGAAATATGAGGTGTTCAATTAGTTTATTAGAGATTGAATTTCTTGTTAACGTGCTGGCTTACAAAGTTTTCAGATAGCAATGTTGTTAAAATTAAGCAACATTTTAATTTGCTTGCTTGGTAATTTTTAAAGATACACGAGAAGCAGGCTCGAAGAATCTTAAAGAGCACTTGCAGAAAGTTTCATGAGGAAGACTTCTAAATATAATTAACATAAAATGTAATCGAACAACAAGCTTGAGATTGACTTACAGCGAGTGATATGTGCTTACTACATACGTAAAATTCAAGTTAAATTTATGCTTTCCGTAGACTTGTAGTAAGTCGTTGGCGCAAGCTTCCACGTTGGTAAAATTCAAGTTAAATGCAAGGTTCATTCAAGCTTGCAACAAGTACAATGAGCAAGCTTGCTATTGAAGTCAAATTCAAGTGAGAAGCTCATTATAAGCTTGTAGGTATCTGAAAAAAGTTTTAATATAATTTTTTACATTACGTTTGAATATATTGGGATCAAGTTATACATTGTGGTAGCATATAATCCACATTTAGATTTATGTAGATCTAAGTAGGCCTTGTTGCAGGTCCACATTTTCGAAATATATAAAGATATATTTAATTCATCTTTCATTTCATTAACTGAGAAATTAACGACCCAGTCTAAAAATATGTATTTTAACACTTCGTCGTCAAAACACTGATTTCAGAATGATTTATTGTTACAGTGCAATTTAGAAAGAGACCACTACAGGAAAAATTAAATAGCTGAATGTCATGTTTTGGGCACTTTTAAAATTATTCTAACCGAAAGTTATATTATTTTACATTTCGCTGTCTAAGCATAAATTTACAACTCATAATTAGTTTAAGATGAAGAATAATTAAACTTTCGGGCTTTTTTTTATAAACTTTAAAAATGATACGATAACTTTATATTTTCACAGTTAAATATGTAGATGTTGAATTTATATACGTATTTGGTATACATACAGAATTTTGGAACACGCGAACAATAAATGACTGCTTGGATAGAACTAGAAAATATTTAAGTGAATGTTGACATATTTAAATTTGTAAAAGTACTATAAGAGGTCTTCTTAACAAATGTGACTGTAATGTCGTAGATAAACAGTTATCAAAACGGCGATAATACATAGAATTTAAGCTAATTTACAGTATTATTTGATTAATTTCACCCACTATTGTTAATGCAATACTATAAATACAATTAACATTTGTCTTCTAGGCATGCATAATTTTATAAGTTAGTACTGCATGAAGAGCATTTATTTTGCATAGAATCTTTGAAGGTACTGCACTGGTTTATGCTAACTTAAGCACTTAAATTGTACTATACAGGGTGGCCAAGAATAAATGTTACAAATTGATAGGGATGGTAGATGTGCATGTTTGGAACATATCTGATTAAGGAACCCATGTCCGGAAATGCATCCTTATACCTGCAATGGTGCACCAAAGTAACAGGGGTAGGCAGGCAACCTGGCGACAACAAGCCAGTGAAAACATCTGTTGTGTTGTGTTATGTACTACCCGCTTTGACGCTCTGTGACTGTACGAGACACCGTGCATGTGTTACACTCGCTACGTTTATTGTCGTAGT